>CAJRST010033334.1:6133491-6162840 GCA_907169785.1 Menidia menidia
GATAGATAGATAGATAGATAGATAGATAGATAGATAGATAGATAGATTGAAACATATGTTCCTGTTTGTTTTTAAAGTTTTATCACTTCACACTTTTTCAGCACGGTCTCCTCCAGCATCAATGCTTTGGTTGCTGTCACAGTGGAAGACTTTATATTTCCGATGTGCAAACCCTTCTCACCTAAACAAATTACTTGGATGAACATGGGTTTGAGTAAGTTATTGAAAAATTCTTCTGTTTTTCGGGGATTATAACTCAGGCAGGCATCAGAAAACCCTTCTTTGTGAAACCTGTTTAAAACCTCACACTTTGTTTGAGCCACAATCAAGAGCAAATTTTCATTTTGTTCAACTCAAAAACAAAAGTGACAACCTTACACAAACTCACAAAGCCCACAAAAACGTATCTTATCTTGCTATTCGTGGCAGGAAATAAAATGCAAACCAGTTGAAACATGACAGCAGATAATCATGAACTATATAGACCACTAAGAGAGCAAAGTGTAGCTTATCAGTCCAGTTTTGGAACGAAATCACAACAAAGTCCATTTTCCTAATCCATTAGCAGAATTCACTGAGAACATGTAAATACTACAATAAACTATTTCAGAAAAGTAGTAAGGCTAGCTGTAGTGTCCAATTCAGGCAAGCAGAAACATGCTGGTTCCCCTAACAAGAGCTTAAGATGGTGGGTGTGGATCATTCTGTGAGGATACACTTATCTTATAAACACTTCACAAAATGCATCTGACTTTGACTATAAGTAAACACATAGCATATTAGATCACTGCCGTTCCCTTTCAAATCCCACGGATAGTTTTCTTCATTAAAATTCTTTATTAACTTGATTTACAGATGTAGGAAGTTAAACTATTTCCTATCAACAACGCCCAGTGTTGAATTTTGATAAATGTTAGAAGAAATATTGGTTTAACTGCACAGATTAATTTGGTCCTTTTTATTTCCATAACTCTCAGGTGTGTTCTTTGGAGCTCTGTGTATTGGCATGGCAGGAGTGGCTTCACTCATGGGAAGCGTTCTGCAGGTACTGTAGTCATTTATTACTCTGTAGCACCACCAGAAGCAGAGCGCTGAGAACTACAAGCCTCCTAAAAATGGGCTCTTTTTTTTATCAGGCAGCTTTGTCCATATTTGGCATGATCAGCGGGCCTCTTCTCGGGCTCTATCTGTTGGGAATGTTTTTCCGCACCACAAATTCAGTTGTGAGTATACGGCTTATTAATGAGACGTCCTGCTCCTTTCAGCAACACAAATAAATGTTGATAATAAAAAAAAGAAAAACTAAAGGAAGGAGTTGACTCTTCTTGTATTTTCAGGGGGGACTTACAGGGATGATCATCGGGCTGGTGTTGACTCTGTGGGTGGGTATCGGAGCTCAGATGTATCCCCCGACAGACGACAAAACACTTCCTCTCAAACTCAGCACCGCGGGCTGCAACAACACAATAAGCCAAAACCTCACAACAGCAACACCCTGGACCAGTCCAGTCACTGTGACCCAACAGCCCGAGTGAGTCATTTTTCAGGAAACAAAAGCTGTTGTGTTGTTACACAGGAACTGTGCTGCTATGCGGTTAACACACCAAATGGCTAAAAAATGACCAAATAATAAAGGAATTTTTTTTCCACACACTCGTTTAACATCAAAAGCACATCTATCTCAAATATATGCATATACACATAGCAAGAAAGAGAATAAGACTACAGGAAGCATCTGATAAAAACTGAAAAGATCTCCTTCCTGTAATAGTGATAGGCCACCTTTGGCCGACTCCTGGTACTCCCTGTCCTACGTTTACTTCTGCCTTTTGGGAATGCTGACCACAATGGTGATCGGCCTGCTGGTGAGCATAATCACAGGTGAGAGACACTTTCCTCATGCCGACCTCCTGAAAATGACAGTTGATTCAAAGTGACTTATCACAAACAATATATGTTTGCTTTTTAGGTGGATGCAAACAAGAGAAACTGGACTCTAAGCTTTTTGTGAGGAAGAGTGATCTGATATGCTTCCGTGGTCATTCAAAGGCAAGACGCTGATCCTAAATGATTCATTGATAATTATTAACATGGGAAGGCTGTAAAAACATAATGCTATGTTTTTCATTCACCACAGGGATCCGATGACACAGCAGCAGAGCTTCACATGGGAGTTGACAACTTAACGTTTAAAGACTTTGATGTGAAGAGCAAAGAATTTGAAAAAGCCACAAAACTGTAATAGAGTTAAGACGTCCATTTTATTCTGTAATAAGTATTAAAGCTAGTTGTAGTGTTTAAGACTGAAATTTCAAAAAGAATCAAGACAGGTGTGTTGCAAACATTGTAAAACTGCACATGCTCATCACATCTTATTGTCCACATTGATTGAGCTGCTCCCATTTCCTGTTTATCCATATTGTTGTAACAATGTTGAGCGTTTATTACTCTTTGTTCGCTTGTTCCTGGTGATATCAGATTACTACCTGAACATTGTGCTTCATTTCATGCTGACGCGGAAAGGCACATTAAGAACTGTTTATTTTCACAGTATGAAGAGTGAAGAAACATAACAGTTTTAAAGGAACAATGGTCCTTTGTTTATTATATGGTTGTTTTTGTATGGAAATTGTGCACTAAAATGCTCATTGAAATTGGAAACACATTTCCAATTTCCCTTAATAAATATTTTATACTAAGTTTGAATTGAGTAACTAGACTAAAAACACAAACACACAAACAACTTTGAGAAAACTGAAGAGACAGAAGTGTGAAGTTAAGAATAAGAAACATTTACTGTGTGGTCCAAGCTTGGACTGCAACGTTTTTTTTAGCATGTACGGTAATTTCATTCAGTGAGAAGGAGGAACTGAGCTTTGGACCGGTCATAACCATGTCCTTTGTCTCCTTGGCAACAAACCAATGGGGAAGTTTACAGAGGCCAGCCCACTTTTACCTGCCTCTATGTCAGATAATCAGCCCTCGAGCTGTGTCTGGATTTGTAGGAAGAGAGCCAGCCGTGCCACAGAGAAAGCTACATTACAAAGGAGAACTGAGATAAGAACTACATTTTTACTCATCCTTTTGAAACAAGGTGAGAAGGGAGTTTTTCTTTTGACTCTATGGTATTAAAATCAGCAGAAGCAAGTAATTTTTTATCCAGACACATCTTTCGATGCAGGTACAAAAGGTTTAAGAGTTGCTGGGCGGTAACATATTAACCGGGCTGTGTTAGATCAGGTTCAGCTTATTTAAAACTAATGTCCGGAACCTCTTTCTACTTTTTGAAAATATGATGTGAATATATAATGCAGTCTTCTCATTGCCCAGTTCCCAATGCTTTTATGCATCTCTTGTTGCCTCTTGTTTTGCTCCCCTACGCAGGCTTTAATAACTATGGATACAATCTTTCTTCACCTGGTTTGCTGCCTACTCTTGTCTTTTACTGCGGAGACATATAGCTTGTTGGTTGATGATCTGAAAACCAACCAGACAACATCAGCTTCCTATTACTCCACTGTAAAAGTAACTGTTACAAACTGGCCCGAAGAAACATCACAACACACCAGCACGACGGCGGACTCTGCAACTCACCAACCCACCAACCCCGCAAAACTTAGCACAATGTCAGGTCACACATCTCAGTCGGCAACCACCATGACGTCTCCAAGTAGCAGAACCTCGGTGACGACCACTACACCGAGCACTCAGAGTTCAGTATTTACTTCAGAGACAACTAAATCAGTGCAGACCACAGTAAGTTCTTTGAGTACGTCACATGTGAATGAAAATGCATCTTACTCTGTCAGTACAGCAACAGAATCAGTGGACAGAGCCACACACGGTAAGCAGGTTCAGGATGGATCACATTATCAATGACTCACCAGCTAACTGTACTTTCATTTCACCGGCCCGTTTTAACAGGTTCCACCTCTCTGTGCCACTAGGGTTGGACCTCAACACATCTGAAAAGAGCATGACAATAATCTTCAGCGCTGTGCTGGGGGTGTTTGCACTGGGGATAGTGACAATTATGTTACACAAATGCAAACATAAAGTCCAATACTTGCACCAGCCAATTCACAGTTCAGAGGAAGCAGGTAAGCGTTTCTCCACCAGCGTGGCCTAAATGCAAACCGTTTCCTGGATCTTGTGATAAAACAAACATCTCTGAAATGTTCGACAGATGAATTTGTGGCTGGCGAAGACACGCTTGTTATTTCCGGAGGACTCTACGATGGCCATCCAATCTACGATCGCCTTCCACCAGATCCTCCCAACCAGTCACAAGTTTGTCTCGAGTTTTTTCGCTAAAGGACCATCCCTGCCCCCACAGTTCAGTGTCACCTTTGGTGTTTGAAAGAGGTGAAACATTATTTTCCTTATCTACTAACCAGTGAAAGTTCAGGACTGATATTCCACAGTGCATTCAAATTGTTCACACAAGGAAAACAGTAGCAGTTGCACAAATAATGAAGGGCAGGGCCTGGAACTATGGGAATTTTGCTTTATTTGAAACATTATAACAATAGAACACATTAATATATTAAAACAGAAATTTGAATAAGACATTTACAACAATATGAACTTGTGAAAATTCTCATGTGAACAACAGCAAATGTCAGTTCTTCTACTCAGCTGCAACACAACAAACAGCAAGTATGAACATAAAGTGTAGAGGCTGACTGTAGCCACAGGAAAAACTGTAAACAAACCTGAAATTGGAACTTTGAAATGATCTCAGTGAAAACAACTGTGTCTGTGATACAAATGAACGCTTCTATATATATCATTTAAAGAAAATAGTTATTCTATTAATTGAAGAATGTTTATTTCCTTCAGTTCCCTTTGAATTAAACCTGTCTAGTATTAATATCACCACTGTTAATCTGACCAGTCGATGAGCTACTTATGCAAAGACCTTTTCGTTGGTCTTCTTTTTTTTCTTGTCACAGCTAGTAACAGCTGTCCAACCTGCATCTCTCATTCTTTTAATAGCAGCCAGCTTCAGGGAGTTTCCAGGTGATTTCAGGGTGAGAGGACTCTACAAAAAACGAAAAAACAAACCCAAACTAATCCAAAATGAATGGCCTGAATTATGAATTATGATGAGCTACTCTTGTCACCGTACCTTTTTGAAGATGTTGACTCTGCACTTTGGAACAGAACCACTTTGTGCTTGTATACCAGCAAATGTCTTGCAGATTAAGAAACAGAAGATCAAACCAATGATTTCAGATTTGTTTTTAGACATTTGTGGAAAAAAAAAGGTTCACATATTCTTGGCAAGTAAAAATATTAACAAACAGAAGTAGCACTCACCAACAGATCAATCTGATCAGAGCTATCAGACTTGGGGTCAAGTTCAATGGTGGTCTTCCCCCACCTTGATGCCTTTGTGTCAGAGGGGGGTGTCCTAATCCTGTACGACTGTAGGGAACCTCAGAGAATGAGCGCTAAGAAAAGGCAAATATATTTTGGAGGAAAAATCTGAGCGATACAGCATATTACCTTGATCTTTGATGCTCCACTGATGCTGTTAGAGTAACCTCCGGGGGTTTTCATCTCCTCACTGGGAATAGGCTATAATGCAAAATATATCTTGAGTTATGAATTATCATAAATGCTACAGCAGGGTCCTGAATAAAAATAATAAAAACGGTATCTTGAATAAAAACTTGTGTATGTGTATTTATAATTGCAACTAGAACCAGTTAATTATTAGTTAATGAATAAGTTAAACCTTTTATTTTTGTGTTGAGCCCCATGCTGTGACTGATTATGGGGTAATATTGAAAAACAGAAATATTAAGCATCATAAATATTGACCTATTAAATCTCTACTGGTAACCATTGTTTGTCTCTCCGTAAATTAATTCATATTTGTAAATAAATTTCAATTTAAAGCCATTAAAGCCATGTCCCTCTTCCTTCATTTATAAACTCTGTTTAAGCTGGTCACAATTTATAACAGCACGCAGTCATAAGTTCCATTTTACTCCACAATAAATTTACGTTAGTAAGTGTGAAAAAAAGGGATATGTAGCTGAGGTTAATCAGTCACCGATTTAAAACCTGATATAGGATGTTTGTATTTCTCAAAAATGTAATTTAAAAAAAAAAATTTTAACTTACAATTTTCTGAAGAATTTCGTTACTTCCCTTGTTACTGTAGGAGGGGGTGTGTCTAGTCCTGGCGATGTCAAATAGGTGACTCTTTGACGAGCTGTCCTCTGCAGCATTAGAGCCTCTCCCCTGTTTATAGTTTGAGGCGTGAGAGTGGAATGTTACAAAAATTTTCCTGGCTAATTAAAATCATGATGATTGCCTGTTTGATGTGTTTACCTGCGAGTTCCTTATTTTCACAGATGACATTTCTTGCTTCAAATCAGTTAGCTCTCTGCTGAGGTTTTCCTAAAGGTCACACGTTTCAGAACTCATTAACAATTTTCCAGATGCGTAAACATTCTGGTGAGAGCTAAAACCTATTTAGATTGGGACATACCTTCTCTGCTGCTTTCAACACCAACTGTTTCTTGAGGTGGTCATTTTCCGTATGCTGGTTTAACAGATCTAACTTCTGCCAAGAATTTGCAAGGGAAAAGTTATGTTAGGAGTGATGTTTTTTATTACCTCTGAATTACAAATCATACCAATCATACCAGTGACTTTGCATGGGCAACTGCTTCCATCTTTTTCTTCTTATTCTCATCAAGCTCTGCATCCTTCTCCTCAACCATTCGGTCATACTGGCTCTAATGAGACAACGACAAGACGAAAGCCTTTGTATGCACCAACAACCTTTTCCAAACAGCGCAAGACGACAGTATAAATCCTACCTTATGTTTCTCCATCAGGGCAACCATATCTGCTATCTTGTGTTGACACTTGAGTTCTGTGTCTTCTTTGCTCTTAACGGCTTCTGCTGCCGTTAATTTCAGCTTTTGTACCTGCAGCACAAAATGTTTTAATTGACATTTTAAGTTACAGAAGAGTTGAAAATATCCAGATAAAAAAAGAAAAGCTTACTTCATTCTCAAGCTCTGTTGCAAAGGCAGTCTTTGACTCAAGATCCTTCAGCATTTTCTTCTCTTCATTGCTGAGACTTTTCAGCTGTTGGGACTCCTCTTGGAGCCTCTCAACCTAAGGGCAAAAAACAGGGTGAGATTCGTAAGTTAAACTGTACATTAATGTTATCAGGTGGAAGACGTACACAGAAAAAAAAAGGATAGCCTACCTTAGTCTCCAGCTGACTGGATTTAGCAGTTTCCTTTTCTATTTGTTTCTTGAGGATTTTGTTCTGAAATGCAACAAAAGAAGACTGAAAAATGCTATTCTTTATCTGTGCTCAATGTATCTAGTTTCATGGTCATTGCAAACCTCTTTCTTGTACTCTTCCTGGGTTTTTAATTTAATTTCAATTCTTTTTCTGAAACTGCACAGCTTTAAAGCAAAACAATTTTGAATTAGTTCCATGAATTATATTCAATATAAAAAGTATTTCTTATTTCGCTTATTTCAGACACCTTTGATTCCATAGCTTTGATCTGTTTCTCTTTTACTGTAATTTCTTCCTGCAAACGCTCACACTGTTAACAAAAAAGCACAAAGAAAATCATTTACCATTTCCAAGAAAGCTAAGCTTATACAGCCTTTGTTTCGGTTGATTGCTGCTTTAAATAGCACACTTACGTTTTCTTCAATTTTCTTTTGCAGAGTTTCGGTTTCTTGACATTTCCCTTGGACTCTATTCCTAATGGTATCTACTTCGTTGCTATTCATTGGAACACATAAAAATCCATATAAAAATGACTTGTCTAAGCTCATGCGGCGCGATAAAAGTGCAAACTCACCGTAAGCACTGATTCTCTCTTTCCAGTGTTTGAATTTCTTTTTTGAGTTTCACTGTCTTCTCCTCACTTGCCTGAATCAAAGCAGTTTTCAGACTTATTCACATAATAAAGAAAGCCATGAATACACAAATACTAATTAAATCCATTGTATCCTATTTAAATAGAAAATAAATGAGTCTAACCTTTCTGACTGCCTCCGTAGCTTTAACGTTGGTGAATCCCTTTTCAAATTCCTTTTGTATAATCATCTTTTCAGTCTCCAAGTTGTTAAAGTTTGACAGCAGTTCTTCATACTTCCCTCTGAAAGAAACAAAAATACACAAAATGTATAACATCTGACATCTATGTGCTACTAGGACTGACTGCTGCACTCACTCCTGCAGCATGATGTCTTGTTTTAGTTGCTCCATCTGTAAGGTGGAGTCTTTATTTTTCTTCATTTCATCAGCCAACTTTCCTTCCAGCTCATCCATTTTGGTCTAAATATATGACAACACAGAAATATTCTAAATATTCATTTTACATATATATTAGTATTGTAAATATTAAACTACACAGCCTAACGTATTTTCCCAAAAAGATTTATCTGTTGTGAGAGTGAAGAACATTCAAGAACCTCCATCAGAGTGGACTTGTTCTTCAGATCTTCTTTTTCTTTTTTAAAATCCTCATTAGCCCGCTTAAGCATATCGATTTCATCTTGAGCAGCCTGAGCTTCATTCTGTTTTTGTTTTTTTTAATTAAAAAAATATATATAATTTTCATCTTCAGAATATTTTAAAGGCATGCCTTTTTCCTACTTAGATAAAATATAGATTTGTCACCTGAAACATCTGCATTTCTTCTGTCTTCTTTGAAAGCTCTGCCACAAGTTCCTCCACCCTACCCTTAAAAGATTAGATGGATTGTGATTTTATTTCCAATGAAAAACAGCATTTCATTTCTCAAGTCATTTTCTGTACTGTTGTTTTGGTTCTGCAGTGGTAAGAAAACAGAGACAACATATCTTAAGAATACTGAAAATGTAGCTTACCTGTTCTTCTTTGAGGGTTTTAATCAGGTCATCTTTCTTTGCAGACTGTTCTGTGGCCTCTTCTGTTAAGCAAAACATTGTTTTTGTATATCAAAAACACCTATAAAGAATATCAGCACAAACCAGCCTGAAAAGCTCACCTAAAGATGTAGTTCTCATTTGAAGCTCAATGTTGTTTTCAATGAGTTCCTCTTGCAGATCTTTGGACCTTTAAAATGAGTAGTGATGTAATATAAATGCAATATTCCAATGTTCTGGATATTGCGCAGGGAATTGTAAAGATTCATTCTACCTCTCTGTCTCTAAAGCAAGTGAATTCTTTAGTTCTTCTATGGTTGTCTGCAACTTCTCCAGCTTCTCAGTCTGTTGACTTTTAACTGTGATGAGCTCCTGCACACTGAGGTCTTTGTTTAGAATGATTTGTTCGTAATCTTTTCTACTTTGTTCCAGGGCTGCAGCAGTGGTCTCCTCTTTTTTCTATTTTGGAAGTGTTATTTTTAAATAAAAGCAGAAAGGGAACTCAACCACTTTAACAATAACTCTAAAGATATTCACCTCGGCTTCTTTACAGCACTGCTCAGCTGTTTGCAGTTTCTGGAGGAGGGATTCCTTTTCATTTTCAAATTTCTTCAGAAGGTCCAATTGTTGATCTGTTAAGGCAGAAAATATTCAGTTATCAACAGACTTACAAAGTACACAGATATTGATATACTGTATAACTGGACTTTAACAGTCGTGGCGAAAGATGAAGACCTACAATGACCAACAAATTCTCTATAATGTTTACATGCAGTGATCTAAGAGGACAGACATCTGGCCTGGCTTAAGACCCCTGTTTAGGTACACCCTAAACAAACGTCCACGCTCTCGCTTTCACTCCTAGGGGTAATTTAAGAGTGTTCAAGAAATCTAACATACATGTTTTTGGACAGAAACTGGAGTACCCAGAGGAAACTCACGGAAATGTAAAATGTAGCCATACCTGTTGAATCCTGGAGTTGTCTGCAACAGTTCTGAGTTTTATCAAGGTCAAGCAGGACCTTTTGCAGTTCATCTTCCTTATCCTTAAGTGTAGCCTGAAGCACTGTAATCTGTGAACATAATGCAAATTCTCAGGTGGTTTCTTTAAAATACTTCTGTCATAACTTTCATGTTACAAGCTGTCAAATAGTATGAAATGAGTTCTCGTTAACTCACCTCCTCATTTTTCATCAAATTTTCCTGATGATATTTCTCTTTTAGGTCTTCAAATTGCACCAAACTATCTTTGACTGAAAAGAGACCCAGCAATCAGCTTTCTTGCTCGTTGAGAAATCCCTTCCATGTTCATATGCTATGAAATGCTCTAAATTTGAATACTTCTCTGCATCTCCTGTTGGTCGGCTTCCACTCGAATACGAAGGTTTTCAAATGCTTCAACCATTTTCTATAAGAAAAAAAATCAAAACATATTTCCAACTATACTGATACCCATTCATCTAAATATGAACAAAAATAAAATATCATTATGAAATACTTTAAATTTAGCATTATTTTACCTTGACACTGTCACTATTTTCCATGAAGACTTGATGTGTTTCTTCTCTTTCAGATTCAACTACAAAATAGGCAGTAATTAATACTTCTCATTCCCTTTATTACAACACTGGCAGAAAATGTACCATATATGGTAAAAAATAATCCACTGAACTTACACAAATGCATTTTCTCAGCCGACCACTGAAACGTTTCTTTGAGTATATTACACAGGCTCCTTGTTGCATTGTTTCTGTATTTAAAGAATATAATTGCACATGAAATGAGGAACACTTACATGTATTATGTCACATCTATTATGACTTTATTAGCAAAGATTTGTGCACAAAATCTTTTAAATATATATACTTGTTCCTTAAATCTTCATTTTCGCTGATTTGCTCCTCTAGTTTTATGCTGAGACTTTCGTTTCCAAACTGAAAACACAAAACATACATTGGAAAAAAACAATCACAGATTGAAAAGCATTGGTCCAATCAGCACTGTTTGCTTTATACATACAAACTTAAAATATTTATTATGAATATGAGGTAGGACAAAAAACACCATAAAATACTAAACTTCATACCTGCAATTCCTGAATAGCTTTACGCTGAGTTTCAATTGTTCTTATGTTATCTTGGAGTCGCCTTTCCTTCTGAACGATGTCAGAGTCCATCTTGACCTTCCAACATTTTATTCTCTCAAATTCATTAAATAGCTTGGAATAAAGCTCACCAGTATTGCAGTTGTTCTGTGGACAATTTTCAAAACGACAAAATAAAGTGCCACACCTAAAATTAACCGTAGGCAACGACCACATGTATCTACAGATAGACTTTTACACAATGAAAATATTACCTCATCTTTTTCCATTGGTGCCACAATGGTCATCTTGACAAAGTCTTCAGAGGACAAAAAAAAAATAAAATGCATATGTGTGATAATATTCACCGGGCATTGTTTTTCATGTCTGTGTTGTCTTTAAATAGTACCTTGTCTGGTTGGTTTGGATGATGTGATTACACTTGTATTGGAGGAAGGCATGTTCAGTTCTTTGTCACATTTATTGAAACCCTAAAGGAAAAGAGCCAGAAAAGTCTTTAGTCTTAAAAGAGACTTTCTATGCCTTAAGACAGCCACCTTAGTCAAATAAATGACAGAATTTTGAAATACCAGGTTAAAAATGCATACTTAATGTCAGCTCTTCTCAGTCAGCTAGATTGAGTTATAGCCAAGAGCTGACTTACCTTAATAATAACCTGAGAAAATGCTTGATTTTCTACAGAACTATACATTTAATTTTACATGTTGATGAGGTTTAATATTTCCAATTTGTTTTTAAACACAGAATTATAAGATGTTATGGATCAATGTAATAATCTTAATTGTAAATAGTCAGGTAAGGATATGTACTTCAAAATTGTGCTTGCCAATGCAAAGTTTTGGGGTTAATTTAAATTCAAACCGATGCAGGTAGCCGGTTTACAGTTAAATTACGAGTTTTGTCGTGACTTTGTGGCTCACGTTTTTGTATAATATGTATATGAAGTTAGAAAAGCCTACTTTCGTCTGTGACTTACTTGCTGTAATGCATTCAGGAAATCATCATTATTGTCAAGTATTTCCTGTGGTCGAACAGCGTTTATTTGGCCGGTTTTAACTCTAGGAGGCACTAACAGTTTAAAGTTGAAACCCCGGTCTCTGTCCATTCTGAAATGACAATAAATGCAGCGTTCCGTGTTAAAGGTGCCATTAAAGATTAATTCCCCGTATGTAATCAATTAAACAAATACATGGCAAGATTTTCAATATTCTCCCGTTTATCAATTCGTGAAGATGGGAAATAAACGGTAGGATTAGCTAGTTAGCTTAGCCAATTAACTAATAAGTTACCCGTATACATTTACGTTACGTTACAACTATAGTTAGGTTAAGTACATTGAGTCGATACTACATCCCGGAGAAACCGTGATAAATTAGTAATAGAAATGACAAATATTCGCTACATACTAGACATAATATTTTTTAACAGCGTTACCTGGTTAAACTGTATTTTTAACGGCTTAGGTTTTCAGACCCAATGCTGCGCGTGCAACAAATGTTCGTTTAATAACCGTTAAACCTCCGTCAACGGTTCACGTAAACGTCTGAAAGCGTGAATCCATTATCGGACACATTTAAGGTGACAGTCCAGTTTATTTTCACTTCCTGAATAGGCTTAAACGTGAGAAAGGATCTTATATTTTATGATTTTTTTTTTAAATAAAATCCTTTCAGACATGGCTAAGAATGCTGGGAATAACCAGACCCAGTGTCAGAAAGAACAACTTTAAATCAAATGACACCTTTCTCAAAATTGTTCAATGTTATACAAATCTTTTAAGGCAAGAGTTTAGGTCAGATAAAAGTAATCCAAAAAGACCTAAAATGTTTTCATTTCAGCTACTTTATGATGCACACAGAGATAATGGGCTTTTATACAATTATTATTTGTTGTTAATATTTAACTTAACACCCTAAACCTAAATAAGATTTGGCTCAAGTAATAAAAAAAAGAATAAGGTTTCCATCTTTAAAGAGGTATCCTTTCCATGCATGAGTTTTATGGGAATCCAACACAGTGAACATTTGAATTTTTTTCCCTCAATGGTAATTTATTTCTATCCAACATAACTTCCATATACAGAATTGATCAAGTTGCAGTCAGTGGACCATTTTCCCATTATGTTGGCACAGAAAGTTGTGCAGAGGTTTTGGTGAACCAATAATTCAAAATGACAACTTGTTAGCTGAACAAAAAAGAAAAAAAAAGGGAAAAAAAGCAATGTTTACAAAGAATTAGTGAAATACATTGTTCCGTAAGAATCAAAAATCTTTGTTAGCCAAAAAAAAAAAAAAAAGTAAAACATTCAAAAGGTTAAAAACATTATATATAATATACTTCTGGAAATTTAAAGGAGTTTTTTAGTTGATCTTACCTAACCTACTCATAGAAATTTAAATGTCTCGGTGCAAATGTAAGAGGTATTTTATGTGGATTGCTTTTTAAGGTTTAAAGAGTTCTAATAAATGTGAAACTACACTGAATTGCAACAGAATCCAGGATTTTAAATGAGTCTTCAAAAGCAACACATCATTAAAAAGATGACAATGTTAACAATTTCAAACAGCAATCCAGTTATCAAGAAGACACTTCACTGAAAACTGTACAACTGGCACAGTACGGAGCATTAGACAGAGTCCTCTGTGTTCCTAGCCTCTGACACATCTTTGGCTGAACTGTCCTTGTTGGACGTTTGTTCTCTAACTCCAACCCTGCCCAGTCTCTCCTCCTCTTTTTTCTCTTTGGCCAACAGTCGATAGTTGAGTCCCATTCCCGCAAACAGGAAGACACTGGCGACGAGGAGGATGACCCCACAGCTCTGGTATGTGTACCTGTAGTCATTGTAGATGTCTTTGAATTTTCCTGTTAAGACAAAAAGTGACATTTCATCATCGTTTTTCTTTGGTCCACAGTACAGCTTAAGTGAACAGCATGCAAAAGAACAAAATAATCCCTTAAGTGTGTACTCACCAAGCAATGGGGGCCCCAATAATACGGGACCACACTCAACAATAGTGACCAATCCAACAGCACTTGAGAAGCGCTGGGTTCCAACTAGATCCATCAAGGTTTCGAAAAGCACTGAGCTCAGCCAGCCAAAAGCAAATCCGAAGAAGATAGCATAAATAATAAAACCTGTGTAGTCAACTGAAATTGGAGCTAGAACATGACACAAACCATTGTACAGCACAGAGGCAGCAAAGAAGTACTGGATTCTGGGGCGGACCCACTTGGTGTTGGCCACCATGCCCATTGAGGGCCGGGCAAACATGTCAACAAAAGCTAGAATAGAGAGCAAAAAAGCTGCCTTCTCTTTGGGAATGTCTTTACTCTTGGCATAATTTGAGAGGAACACCAAAGGTGTAAAAAGACCAAAAAACATGACAACATTGCCAATAAGGTAGAGCAGAAATCCACGGTGCTTAAACAAAGTGAGGTCAATGAAGCTGTTGATGGTCTGCAGAGCAGTTCTTCTCTCAGTGGACTTCTCCACAGGTTTGGGTTTTGGTCCTATTGGTCGCATAAGGGAACCAGCAACACAGCAGTTGAGGAGCAGGCCACCCAGGATCAAAAAACTTCCTCTCCACCCGAACTGGTCAAACAGCCAAGTGTTAAAAGGAGCCAAGGTGGAGAGAAAGACAGGACTCCCAGCCATGGCAAGCCCATTAGCAATAGGTCGCTTCTTGTAGAAGTATTTTCCAATCATAGTGAGGGCAGGGTTCAGGTTAAAGGCCAATCCCAAGCCTTAAAAAAAGAAAAACAAACAAACAAATGTATTGAGATACATTTTAAAATAAATGAAAAAGACAGGTTTTACTTAAATGTTTGGAATGATTTTTTTTTACCTTTTAAGCACACTAGATGGCAACAGTAAATAGTAGAAAAAAAAACACAAAAAAACTGGGTCATGATTAAACTGAGTTACTGAATATGAAAAGATGACAAACCTCCCAGAACACCAATGCAAAAGTACAGTCCTTCAACGCTGTTGCAGAAAGAGGAGGCAACAAGGCCGATTCCAGACAAGCATCCCCCTGCCATCATAACAGGCCGACTCCCATATTTATTAACCAGGATGCTGCTGATGGGCCCTGAAAAACAGAACATCACATAGGGGATCCTGAAAATGATCTATCAGACATTTTTCCATTCACCACCAGAGGGCACCGATGCCTCAGTTGTGGCTCGGCTAATTCATACTACTCCTGCAATAGTTTGTGTCAGTGCTGCACTGCAGTGGATGTGTTCTCATGCCATTATTAATGTGATCCGTCAGGAAAACGAAAAATGCTGCAATGAAATAATCATTCGAGTTGGTGAATTGTGAATACTGACAATTTGCTCGGAAAATCCACAAACGCTTTCCAAATGCATCTCAAATTACAGTTGAAAGTATTTCAGATGTGAAAAGTAAGCAGAGGCATCAGTAGTTTTTTGGGGGGCTTGCATGGGAGGGATATTTTGGCACTGGTTTGTGCTTACTGAGAGGGGAAGAATGTTAGAAATCAGTTGTGGCACCTTGGGCCAAAGTTACAGATAAAGGCCTGGCTGAATTTGGCAAGAGTAAGTCCACCCATTATGATGCACGCACGCATACTGAATTCAACATGACTAAAATATATTTTCTCTTTAAAAAAATAAAAAGAATAAGAAAAAATGCCTTGATTTGCAGACAAATGACTAAAATGCACATACGGTTCAGGTCACAACAACTTATAACAACCAGGATAAATGAGTAGGAAGATCCACATGGAAGACACTTCTGCGTTCCTGCCAAATCCCCACAGTCCCCAATGAGTCTAAATGGAATCTGACAGTTTTTGTTTAGAGGTTGTCCAGACTCATTTGCCGGCACGGTGCTAGACAAAGGGTTTTTAAATTGTAATGCAGGCAGTCTCCTCACGAACAATGAGTTCTTTCCCCCTACTTTGCAGAGAGGGTTGCTTAGGATATAAAAGGTTGGAGACATACCAATGTAGAATATTATGAATGTAATGAATCAAAAATTGAAGTACAGGAGTACGCAACAGTAGGCCGTTAATGAACTTCTGCTGATGTGCTCAGAATTTAACAGCCAGATGGGAACAGACTGCCATCTACTCACAGAACTAACAAATAATTCCTCTATCTATACCCAGGTCCAGCACTATGCAGAACTTGCATTTATTCATGTAGTTTAAGTCTAATCATTTGCGTCAATCAACACTACTTTCTTACTTATCTGTACATGAGTTGTTTATAAAAAATACATAAATAAATACAAAGCCTCATACGTTGCTGGAGATGAGGCCCATTATAACAGATGATGGAAATTATGGAACACCATTCCTTTGATTACACAAAGAAAACATAAAAATCTCTGCTGTTCAGCTGGGTTGAACGCTGGTGACTTAAGGCTTTATCATAGAATTCTCAAAGTCCAGACACTTCATGTCCAGTGGATGGGGGCATTGTCATTCTGCAGGAGGCAGCTCCCATCAGGATAGAGACGTTTTCCTCAGTGGATAAAGATGATCTCTTAGACCAACTTCATATTGATTTGAGGTGACCTCTCCCTCTAAGGAAACAGGTGGACCCACAGCACGCCAGCACGGTAGGAATGAAAGGTTAAGACATTTCCTGTTTGTGTATTGAGGCTGATGCAGGGTGTAGTCTGTTGAACATGTGTAGATCTCATTTAAAGCCGACATAAAATGCAGAGTGTTAAACAACACTGAAGTAAGAAGGCAGATGAAACGGTCTCATTTTTAACAACTTTCTGCTCCCTTCCAATCTTTCTGCAGCTACTCGTTAGTAGAAGACGTTGCTGAATGAAATGAATAAATTCCTTAGAAAAGAGAACACTAGCAATTATGAGACTTTGACAAGCTGTTAAACATTCCCTTGTCAGGCCAAACCGCTCAAATTAAAAAAGCATGGAACAACTTTGGTTTGCATGTTTTATGTAGCAAGGAAAGTTGTTTTTTTTCCCCCGTAAATGCTGCACGTTTCAAACCATGGACGCAATGCTAAAGGTTTTAGGTTATCCTACACTGAAAACATCCAACTTGATCAAAGTTATGTGAAGGGCTTTTGAGACTTTTCATATTGCATAACATCTTCCATTTGATAAGTTTGAGACCTTACAATCACCTTCAAACTTTCCTGATTTTGGAAGTCAACTTCTGTTGCAATTTCTCCAGTTTACCAAACATTGCAGGAGATCTGATATCAGAACAGGCATTCATATGGGGACAATGGGGCCCGTTTGAACTCAGTTTTCTGTGTGCATGCACGAGTGGCGCTATCACCACCTGACCAGAAACAGATGACATCATCCAGCATCTCATTCTTCTGCTGAAACAACCAAACTCCCTCGTGGTCTTCCTCTCTCACAGCACAAGGGAAAAAGGTGTGTGGGTATACAAAGCTAAAACCCATTCATGTGCTCCTGAGACGGATCGTGTTTCAACAACATTCTCAAAGAGGAGTAGAACTATTGTTTTCCCTCAGTAACAAATGTTTATTAACTCGTCTGTGTTTCGAGTGTGAGAATCTGTGACCTCTGGATAGAATATGATTAAGACACTTCTCGGAATGGCTGCATTTCAGAAGAAAAACACCAAACTTTTAATGAATACCATAAATAAATCTTAAATAACAAAGATCATAATAATAAATCTTTCAGTTATGGTAACAGCTAAAACTGTATTAAATCTATAAATCTTCCTGAAGTGCCAAATATCATGTGCTAAAAGTCTGCGTGTGACCGCTTATATTTTAGATTGCTGCTCACCTCCACCATACATGACTGCCAACATTATGGAGGAGATCCAGGACACCTGGCTGCTCGACACATCGAAGATAGCCTCGATTTCTTTGAAGAAGACCGTGATGGACTTCGGGAATGCATAAGAAAAGCCAATAGAGATGAAGGCTCCAAGCACCACCATCCAGCCCCAACCACCCTCTGGAGGAGTATAGCCCTGTGGGCCACCGATGGCAGCCGGCATTTCTCCTCAGTTATGAATCTGTTCAGAGGGAAACAAAGAA
The DNA here is from genome assembly GCA_907169785.1 of Menidia menidia. Lineage (NCBI taxonomy): Eukaryota > Metazoa > Chordata > Actinopteri > Atheriniformes > Atherinopsidae > Menidia > Menidia menidia. The sequence goes on from CAJRST010033334.1 coordinate 6,151,532, forward strand.
ATGACTGCATTATAAAAAGACAAGCATTTAACTTATGAATGAAGTTGTAAGGAGAAAAAAATGGTTTTATTTGTCAAGATGTAGAATTTTTTTCATGATATCCATTTGGCAAACTAAAACACTGCAAACAGTTACAAAATTATTTCATATGAACTTTTGAAAAAAAAAAAAAAAAAAAGGAACTGGGTTGTGGTTCTGCAGCAGGGTCAATGCCCTTAGCTGGACTTTAAAAAGGAAGCTATACAAATCTGCATCTAAGTTTTATTTTCAGCGTTATTTTGTCCACCCTGCAGTTCACACCACTGCGTCACTTTAAATTCAGGCTAATAGTTCATGCTTTTAACTGGTGCCGCACCAGCTGTGCTGAAAAAACAAACATCTGGTTAGACTCCATCTTGGCAGAACAATAAGGATTTATTTTCCTTTTAGAAATGGATGCCGATCCATTTTTTGTACCCAAGTTCAGTGGGAAAAGTTTGACACCAGTCAGAGCTGTGTATGTTTGTACATGCAGCTTGGGCTGTAAATGCCCATCAGGGTGGGTCTCTCAACTTTGAATGAGTGTCATTTTTGGAGGTGTTCCTGGATTTAGCCCTTTTTCCAGGACACATTCATTTATCAGAATCCTTGATTTAATTTCCTTTAAGAAAAAGAATTCTGTAAGCGTTCAACTGATTTTTTGCAGTTGCAGAATTAGAGAAAGAGGTAATGCATGTAGATGCTCAAAAATGCTGCCCTTAATTTCTCAGACAGTGACTAACAGCACACGCTTGCTCAACTGAACCATTTCATTTTATTTTTCCACTTCTAACATGTCTTTCAATCACCTGGAGAATTAAGATCTGGTTCAAGAAGAATTCACTCATTAATTAAAACATTATCCTCAAAACACAAAAAAGAAAGACACCAGCTTTTACTGTGAACCCATGCTCAGATTTGCATCTGCTTGAAGCCTTCATTTCATAGTACTAACAGACTGAACTTTAGTACCTCTCTTCAAACATATTGACTTTGTAGCTTACAAAAGATGCCTTTTATGCTGATTAATGGCTTCCTCCTTGGCGCTTTGTGCCAATATGAGTGTTAATGAAAAGTAACCAGAGTTTTCATAATGAACTTAATCCATGACTTAGTTTTAATAACTAAGGATGCTTTTTGTGTCCTGCTTTGTTTTGAATTGCTCTCTTAATGTAATCACCGAGCTTTTAGCCACCGATCTCCCACACTGATGAAGAGTCCATCTGCAGTCAAATAACTAACTGTATTGTTTACAAAGGAAGGACTGTCCAGAGTGAACATTGATCAGACTGAACACGAGCTGAATTTACACTACTCAATAGCTCAGGGCTATGCACAAAAGTGGGTGATAATACAGTGTTTTTCAGCCAAGCAAGACTTGATGTGGTTGATAAATTTGTTTAGCTCTGAGAAATGATTGGATAAGCCTGTTGTGTGCAGCAAGTAGTGAATATTTAATGTATGAAAGAACTTTTGTTATTGAGCTGGGATTTTAGTTGGTGCTGTGCAGCTGTAAATGTGCTTCTTGCATTACTCTACAGTTTCAATAGGCTATGGGAATGAAATAAGAACTCTCAGTATCAGTGTTATTCATCCATTACGGGCCTCTTGGAATAATTTAGTGACCACTTGGGTGAAGCTAATGAAATTTGCATATATATTACATATAAAGATAACATACATGAAATGGTTTTCTGGATGTTTACTACTGTTGGAACAGAGAAAATGCTACTTCCACCACTAACTGATGCAGATTTAACATTATGGTACAAATCCCAACCGCTGCTTTCTTTTCAGCTTTAACCAAGTTAAATACTTTGGTACCACAGCTCAGATTTTGATGATCTTTGCAGCAAACCAAATGAAGAAAAAGTGCACTAAAATGCCTGCTCTTTAAATTATGATCTTGGTTTTATTTGTTCTCTAAGCTCAATAGAGAGTTCAGTGACGTTTCAAACCTCAATATTGGTTAGATTTATGAGAAATTATATGCATAGTTGTGCTCTACACAATCACTGGCATTGTTATTGCAGCCCACACATTTCCCAATGAAAGTGGCTACAATAAAACACCAATGTCTGTGTCTCCAGCTTCATGAGAGACATGGATGAACTGTGTCTTTACTGAACAGGGAAAGGATTAGGAGTTATTCCTGAGTAGGTACCACCACCACCAATAGTTTTGACTTTGTTAAGATGATCTCGAAAAGGTAATATTTCCTTAGTTGTTAACAACTAGACTCCAATTTTTTTAGAGAAGCTTATTTCCTGTGAAAGTTAGTTTTATTTATTATTTTTTTTCTCAAAATCTTCATTAAATCTGGTAACTTGACAATTTTGGTACCAACACACAAACATGTATAGACTTTGAACTAGGAGTTACTCAAGAAGAAAAAAAAAAAAGAAAAAAAATTCAGACCAGGTTTTTCTGACCAACATCAAACATAAACAAATATTAGCTGGAGCTTCCCTTTACCTCTACGTTTACTGCAAGACCTTAAGCATTCTCAGTCAAAGGAATACATTAGCACCAAACAAATAAAAAGCCCAGTACCATAAGTCTCAGCTGTACTCACCTTCAGTAGGCGCAGGACGTGGATGTTCTGGACTCCCCACAAACACTATGACCTTTTCTTTAAAGCACAGGACAATCAAAAGAGCACCGGTCAAAAAATTTTCATTGTGGAAAGGCAGACATCACAAATCACAGAGGCACCTTTAAAATAAAGAGGCGTGCAAGTGAAAGCTCGTCAGTGTTTGCAGGCAGTTCTGTGTGTATTCTACAGGAAATTCTGCTGTGAACAAGAGATAAATGCAAGAATAAGTTGTGATAGACAGGCCCTCTGTTAAAACTGAACTCTACAAATGATAAATAAAACATCGGATTTCCTGCGGTGGATTCATCACTAAGCTACTAAAAATATATATATATATATATTTTTTTTTAAAAAGGCAAAGAGCCAAGCCAAATGAGAAGACAAATGGACAGAGGCAAGAGTCCCCCCCCACACAAAACAGTGTACATGTCTAAATAAAGCCGTCGAAGTGGGCGGCCTTTAAATGACATTTGACAGCACATACCAGCACAAAGCTGGGCAAGCTCAAAGGACGTGAGCTGGAGTATAACCAGGAATTGGAATATTTCTACAGTGCGTCTCTTGATGCTAATAATTGAAGTGATCTCATCAACACTTCAACCTGTTGCAGCTCCATCATCCTTGTGACTGTGCACTTTATAAAAAATATCAAGCTCCTCCTGTCGGGTCCACAGCTTTTGTCTGCTGAATTCTGGTTTGGCTTCATTTCGGTCAAACGTGTAAGAATGCGTAAAAACTTTTTTCCCAGCAGAAGAAATTTGACATATCTTCCCTTTTTATGCTTTACGGCCTCCTCTAACCTCACGTTTCATATGCTGCACATTAAACTCGATGAATTGGACAGATTATGGATGAGAAAGGCGGGTTAAATATTTGCTCAGAAAATTACGAAGTCATAGCTTTTTATAATACAGACTGAAGTTAAATGATATGAGTATCCAGTTGAAGATGGATCCCTTATCCAAGTAATTATTTTCCAAAGTGATATCTGTTAAATGTGCATACTGTCTGTGTCAAGCATCTTACCTTGGCAGGAGGATAGATGAGCTCTGCAGATTATCTTTCAAAAGGCACGTTATTGCAGAGCAGACATCACTGAATAGGACTGAGTGCCTCTGAATATGGATGGAATTAAAGAAGAAAAAAAAAAAGTCACTTCATATGTTTGACAATTACTCCAGAGGGGTTCTGTGTGTCACTCTCCACTGTGAAAGTCCAAGAGCTGCCAATGGCACATCAGCCTGTATCTGTTCAGTGTTTAAAAGTTGACTTCTTTCAGTGCCCTGAGGATCTACACCACTATGGTGCTAAATGGTGGGGTCAGCCCAGCTCTTATTGGCCCTTGTAGACTTAAGAGCCATGCCCCTAACAAAGCTTTCTCCACCCCTCTGTCATGTGCCGAGCTCAGACAGAAGGTCAGAATAATTCACTGCACAGGACTATAGTATGTGTGTTCTAAGAGGATATCAAAAGAAGAACAAAAAAAACACTCAAGGAAGAAAATGATTTCCGAGATTCCGCTTTCCTGTTGTACTCCAATTAGACATCATATTCAATGGAGTATTGGAGTTTCAAGGGAAAATAAATGTTTCTCTGAAACAAGAGACATTGTTGACCTCAAGCACCTGAAGAAAGACTTTTGAACACTTCAGGGGTTAGTCCTGGTTGAGCCTTCCTCTCACTCTCCCTGTGGAGTCATTAGGGATTCCATATCAGTGCATGGGAAAGGAAAAGCTGAAGTACAGGAGGTTATAGCAAAAGCATGCAATTGCAAAGTGCCTTCAAATTCTTCACTCTTGAAACAATATTTCTTCTTTGCCAAGTCGTTTTTAATCTTGTTCACCTCATTTTGTTAACTTGCTGCTTTTCAAAGAGAGGAAGCAATACAGCAGCACCTTTTGTGGGTTTGCGTTGATAAGCAGTCTGAAAAATCAGTTTGACACAAAAGCATTTGTATTTGCGCACACTCCTAAACAGTTATGCATCAATAGGGCTTTAGACCTTAAACTGAAAATGAACTCTAAATACAGATGTCTTGCTAAAAGCCCAAATAAACTATGTATTTATAATAAAGTCTCATTTAATTTCAGTCCAACACTTTGCTTTGAGATCAACTTCAACTCTACTGAATGTACATTGAAAGTAACATTTGGTAACAATCCTGTGGTTGACACTAGAAAATCTAAGAGTTGCTGTTATTGAGGGAGCATATTATTAGTATCAACATTTAGCTCAAAGCACTGTCTATCAAAGCTGTTTTTCCAGTCTTTTTTGTGCATGCACAGTCTCTTTTTGTAGCCACTTCGGCTTTCAATCTGAGAAGGACTCAAGTGCTCCCGTCATGTTCAAGCATATCACCACAGTATGCTTTTCCTTTGTTTCAATGAATGCATATTTGAACCGATAATTTGTATAAATCGCCGTCTTATGCGGTACCTGAAGGAAAAAAACTAAACGACAACAAAAAAACGTTGTCATGCCACTGCTGGGTGCAGGTACAGAATCTGCCCATTTCATCAACGTAATCTCTCTCGGGGACCTTATACTCAACTAACTTGGGGACAATGACATCATCCCCTCTCCCAGCACATCCCAGGATATCTGGTCGTCTGTGTGTACGTGTCAGACCTGTCGTTGCCTCGAGAGCTGATTGTTCTGATCCTATTGTATATGGCGTCAACGACCAGGGAACTTTCTGAATGTGCAAAGGGAGATGGGTAATCAGGCTGTTATGTGCACTAATCACAGTCCAGGTTGCACTGATTGCTAACTGCGGTCAAAGAAAAAAAAATAAAGGAACAATGAAACACAATGACAATGCATCTTAGTACTGGGAACACAGGGTCACTATTACATCTGTTTATCCAGTTGATTTAAAAAAACAAGACAAAAAAAAAAAACTTTGAGACAAGAAGTGAAGGGTAAAAGAAGCCTACACCTCTCCATGCAGTTAACACATCCCTTCTGTTTGGTAGACCCAGGGCTTTAGGAACCATTGTAGTTAAAGACCTTATTCATTGTCAGAGGGATTAGAATTGATCATCTTAGCCATGTGAAATCCAGCTTGTATGCAGCATAACAAGCTGCAGTAATGCATGTTTTAAATCATACCAGCACATTCTCAGTCAGCCTACTGAACAGAACCTGACATATCTTCCAATGCACTGCTTTGCTTATGTGCACAAATATGATTTGCCACATTTTTTTGAAAAGGATGTTTTATGAGGTTTATTTAAAAAATGAATACATTAAAAAAAAAGATGCTCCAAAGAGGATCCAACTGCAGCAGCTCCAGCTTTAACTGAACTGAATGCAATTTACTGTGGCCCACACAATTGACAACCTCAGATCAAAGGTCAGTGAAAATTACCTTTTAGCAAGAAAAGAAAATAGAGAAAATCTTGACGTAGTGAACTGAGAGAGAGCAGTGTTTTCATACGGGTCAAGGGGTGGGCATAATGTCAAAAAAGCCAATTAGCTCACACATCCAAGTTGCAGTAACAAGAAAGCTTGCACCTTGCACAATGTGTAAAAGGGCCTCAGTGCACCACACACCCATCACAACCTCCGCTTCCACCCCACCCCACCCATCAATGCAGGTTCTTGTTTTTGTCCTTTCCCTCCATGAAGGGAAAAGGATTTTTGGCAGACATTTTCTCTGGCACGAGGCCAAGCAATAGTCGCCCGGATCCTGAAGCTGACTGAAAGTCTGTCCGGATCTGGTGGCGATGCATCATTTGCTCAGAAAAGCTGTACAGGGGACGTTAATCTGGAGAGGCTTACTAAAGGATAGAATGCATTTATTAGGTCCTTGAGACTTGAGGAGATACACCCATCACGCTGGGAATACAACGCGACTTCTTCACACCCTAAACAGTGTAGTATATTCTCATTTTATCGACATTTAAATCATCGAAAACAGAAATATGGACAAAACATTTGACTTAACAGAAAAGGAGGTCACCAGAGTAGTCCAAGTACCACTCACGAAGACAACGAAAGTTTTATTTTAACAACAAACAGGAGCTACATGACTGTTGGTATTTATTGTTCATCTAAAGCCGCACCCATAATAGCACGGATGTCATATCTTAAGTTTAAAGACTGATGGCACCCTGCTGATTCACAATTCTAAGATTCACAAATAATTGGTCAAATTTGAATTACTACAGTTTTAAAGTTTGACCCAATGATTTTCACATGAACTTAGGCCTTCTGAGGGGGCGGATTTCTGATTGTTCGGAAAGGTTTCCTTGCATGTTAAAGTTTGAATCTGTGTGTTTGTTAATGAGACAATGCTTCCTTTTTCAGGGACGCTCTAAAAAACTGAATCCTAATGATTTGTAATGCAGCTCAGCCTTGAGATCACACCCTTTTGGAGCTGGAGTTCAGCCTGGTTTCTTGCAGACTACATTTATTCCAATTATGATTAATATATTCTGTGCTGTATTTGATTATCTCGTCCAATAATTATTTGTTCAAAGTTGCCTTCCAGTGACGATTCCTTCTCCACTGACATATTCAGCCTCTCTAGGAAGATTTTAAAACTAAATTCCCGTTAAATACGTGTTCATTACGCCAAATAATTGGGAGATGTTCCAACCTTAAAGTGTGACTAAGGCTTCACAAACGAACAGTAAAAGATAGAAACAAAAATACGTGCTCAGAAGTTCCATAACCGTGTATGCACAGTTAAAGAGGAACTGACGGGAAATGAGTTCGGATGCAAAAGGGAAGGCGTAGACAAATCTGTAGCTTTGAGTCTTGTGTTAACAGAGGTTCAGTAGAGTTTCCTCTCCGACTAAGAATAAATAGCGAACGAGTATCAGTAGCCTTTTGTCAACCCTACGCCACAACCTGAACAACCACCGTTGAACCCAAAGTAGCACGTGGCTAATTAGCATATGCATGCAGACGGCACAAACAAAGTTTTCTTTTCAGTTCGACAGTAGTTAGAATGAACTTTTATCGGTAATACAGGCACCGTGCTTTTTTTCAAACTAGACAAAAGCAACAGTAACTTACCGGAATCCCTGAATCAGCCGGACGCGGATCAAGTTAAAGAGTAACGTCAGAGGACAAGGACACGGCAGCGGCCAAATGGGACTGGCGACAAAAAGCGGCGGCCGTTGTGTGCAGCCAACAAGCACCGTGCTGCGTTCAATGTTATTAAGACACAAAATGCTGCATTCAGAGTCATTCTGAAACTAATAACACTGGGATTCAAATCCTCCTTTTTTAGCAAAGCTGTTACTAAAAAGTTACAGTGGCTGCTGTGGTTACAGAATGAATGCCTTTCATTTAATTAAGTCATTAATAGTCTTACACGATTCACTGGAAGACGTAAAAATAACCTTCATAGGTTATTACTTTTTGTATCAGTATTAGAAACCTGTGTCCATGTAATTATTTGCTCTGACTGGAAGCATAGACTTACAGGCATAAAAGACTCTGCACTTTTGTATTTGTATGTATTCCAGAAACAAAAGCTAAATAGCTAAGCCAAACAAACGTGTCATTTTCTTAACTCAGCTTTAGCACAGTTCTGAAATTTGTATTTGGTATTTCGTCATGCTTCTTAACAGTGTTTGACTGCAATCAACAGCATGATGTGTTATCATTGTAAAATGATCGTGACAACATTTTTTGAGGGGAAAAGGTTTTCCAGTGTACAATCTCAGAAATCATAGTTCAATACCACGTACAAAAATACACTCAATGGACAAATGCTTGTTCAGTGAGTGTGTGAACACAATGCTGGGGAACCACATTGACACCAAGGCAGTACAATAAAATCTTACTTGTTTATATCTATAACAGCTACGCCAGTCCCTGCATTTTGGAGAGTTGGTTTGTCTAAGTCCTTGAAATTATAAGGGGGGGGGGGATTGGCAGGACTTTTACTTGGAGCTTCTTCTGGGAACAGGCCACAACTATTGCCAGGACCTCAACTTAAATGGACATAGAAAAGTCCTAAGTCGCCAAACATAGTAACATGTTTACTTTCATTAGTACTATTTAGAATTTTTGTTGACAAAGACAAGCTCCACTACACTTATGTTCCACTGAACCACTGCTGTGAGAAAAAGGAAAGTATAATCTATTAAAGAAACCTTGACTGAGCAACAATTTAGAAGCTTCACATTCTTGTGACCCCCCCCCCCCCACACACACACACAAACACACGTACACAAGTCAAGTTATTTAAATAGTATTATTTCTGTTTGAACTGAATATTTAATAAGATTTCACACTGTTTTAGAAACAAATGGCCATGGGCTCTTTCAAGCAGAAATATGATTGTTTTACTAAATGCCTTTCATTAAGCAAAATTAACACAAATGAGCACACAAATAATTATGAAAGAGATCCTGATGAAAAAGCATATGTTTTCCAACATTTTATGTTAACATATTAGATCACATTTTTAGTTGAGATAATAGCCTGCCGGCCTAACAGAATGTTTAAAATTAACCATGTCCATGGTAATGATTACAACTACATCATTCTGTTATTTTCAAGCCACACCTGACTGCTTTAGTGTCATAACACAATTTAATCTTTCCAATTTCCTCCGTGTTTGTGCACAAAGGTGACTGTGAATAACAATGTGGGCACACAGAGCCGTACAGCTCTCTGCCAGGGCATCCGCATCCTGAGAGCAGGAATTTGATTAAAGTAAACAGAATTTTAAGGAGTGTCTATATGCAATGTTTATTGTCAGAGAACAGTTTTTGGAGATTTATGCTTGATAGCGGAGTGGAAGTTAGAGCTCTGTTTCTTATAAATACCTTTGTTTTGAATTTTTGTTTGTTTACAAGCCTCCCCCTCCCATTTGACACACACAATGCTGAACTTCAATCACTCCTTTGGACGGAAAAAAATCTAACCATACAATACCTCGACATGCGTCAATTTCAAGGCTCTATAAGGGACTTTAAATGAGAATATGTGCACTCACCAGGAAAAAAACCTGTGACTGATTTATCCCTGTATTCTTTCATGCTGAACCAGATTGTGTTCAATTCAAATGAAATTATTTCCACAGAACTTCACATACATGTTTGCATCATACCTGCATCACTTGATTCTCAATTCAATTGCTTCTCTAGTTTTAAATGTACTGCCAGCAGTTGGAAAATGTGGAGAGCCACTGGAACATGTAGTGCCCATATGTGTGTCCACCAACTGACCCACGCTGCTGTGATACATTTAGACTCCACAGGTAAACTCAATTATCGCAATCACTGGGTCAATATGAAGCATTACAAAGACTCAACAATCTTATAAGGATTTTTTTTTTGTGGATTGATTTATGTGAAATTTAAAACAAACATGCAAAGAAGAATGTTTAGGAACATAATCCAATTAGCTTTTTTCACAAATATGCAACAAAACAATCGGTACCAATACAGGACAACCGACAACAACTATGAAACAGTTTCCCAAATGCTAGGAAATTTACTTCTGCAGCTAATGTTATACTAAAAAAGTAGCCTTTTTGACAAAAGAAGTGGAAATTCACCTTGTTTTCCTGTAATTGTTACTGACCACAGAAAGGCAGCTGTCTGTGACAACATTGATGATCACAATAGGGTGTAATACTAGGAGTCTATATTTATTATTTAATGTTAAAGTAGCAGTGACATCACTGCAACAATTATAGCTAAATAGTGCATTAGATAGTGTGGGAATGGTTGGATAACTTAGGTAAGAAAGTATTAAAACAATTAAGAATACAATGAAAATCCCTAAAACATGCACAATATTCCCAGACTTGCTTGAACTCATTCATGGGGGACTGAGTAAAAAAGGCAGCAGTAAAGACCATGTGTTTATTTATCTATTGCATTATCTTTCATGTGTTTCATTGTTTTACTATCTTTAATGTTTTTCTTTTCATGATCCAGTTTGATGTATGCAGGATGTCCTGGAGCCCCAGTGACCTAATTTTCCTTGACCGATTTGTTTAGAATGAAAAAGAACAAAAGCATTAAAACATGAGCTTGACATAATCAAACCCCATGAAAGAGCACACACATATGTTAGTAAATGAATAAGGCAAGTTAATATAATTCTTTATATATATTGTTGTTTTTCTATGCACACACTAGTCAGGATTTCACACACATCAAACGCTCAGCAGAGTAGGTCGCTGTACAAACAGATAAAGTGCTTATGGTGGGGCATGTTCCGTCTCTACAGGGGTCGCATTGTTTGTGGGGGCCATACCTCAGGAAGTGATGCGAGGACCCCTGCAATAGTAGGTCCATCATGCAAACTGAACAAATGTGAGAGGGCAGGAGAACCTCTTTGAGTTAAGTTTCCTTTTCTTTTCATGTTGCAGTTGAAATATTGGGATTTGTCTATGAACAATGATAGGAGCCTTTTTAGGCTGTTTTATTAATCATCTGAAAGCAATAGCCTATAGTCGGGGGATAATAGCACATTCTCTTTCATACAATGAGAACTCTGACTTTGGAAGTTGCAAAATGTTCCCTTTGTTTTGTTACATTAATTTATGAATTTTGAATAAACAGATTCATCATATTCATGATCACCTCTAAAACTCAATTAACCCCTTTGAAGGCAAGTATTAGTTTTCACAGGTAATGTATATATATATGAATATACCTATATATATATATATAGATAGATAGATAGATAGATAGATAGATAGATAGATAGATAGATA
>CAJRST010033334.1:6162850-6208429 GCA_907169785.1 Menidia menidia
AGATAGATAGATAGATAGATAGATAGATAGATAGATAGATAGATAGACAGGGTTGCATCAAGTATTTTGCATGTGGAGAAAGACTTGTTGCCATGACAAGAATAATAATAATGGTAAGAAAGGAAAAAAAGCAAAGGTGACATATCTGCTCAACCTAATTAATTTTGAATTTGCAGTGACACATGATGTTAAGTCTTTAAATTGACTGTTTGCAAACAAATGGCTGTTGATACAGTAAGTTGTTGGAAATAGTACTGTACCAAACAGGTGTAAAAGTTTAAAAATGTAGTTTAAATGTTGTGGAGCACGTGTAAATAATAGAGATTATATTTGACCATATCTGTACACACACACATACATGTATATATATATATAGTGTTTGTGTGTGTGTGTGTGTGTGTGTGTGTGTGTGTGTGTACGTGTGTGTATGTATATAAATATACTAATGTACTTTGGTCTCTGGTGCAAATTTTGGCAAGTCATGAGTTGTGATATCTACCATTTACCAACTGCTTTCTTGCTCCACTAACCAACTGAAGATCCGCTCTATCAGGCATTCCAGGAAGCGCTTTGTTTGCAGCCATTATATTGTGACTATTTTTCTAATAATGGACTAGTTGTTATTCTTCTAAAAGAGTTTTAATCTAATAGGGACTGGTGTTCTGGAATGTCTGGCATTTGAGCATCAGCAATAGATCTATTTGGCCCTGTGGGTTGTGGGGTGGGGTCTTTTTGTATTGGGCCTCTTCCCACAGATGCCATCAGATCCCATGAGGTTGGTATATGTGGGGTTAGGAGGCCAGGTAAACACTTTTGGCTCTTTATGTGTTCTTTGAGCCCTTCCTAAGCTGTTTTTGTGGGGCCCACTGGTGCCCTGCTGGGGGAGCATTGTTACCATTGGGTGGGGGTGTATGGATATATGTTTAGGTAGGTGGTGAATGTCAAAGTAACATCCATGTAAATATCATGATAAAGGTTATCCCAAAAGAGTATTAACATTGAGTAAACACGTTGAACCGTGTTTATTAGATTACCTGTCTATGGACATTATTGTTTTTATTGTTTCAAACCAGTTGAACCAGGTTTTCATTTGACCATATTTAACCTTCTATGGCAAAAGGTATTTTTAAAGCCTATACACTTATTACTGTCTGTCTGTTTATGAACAATTGTACAAACTGAATCAATCACATTTCAACTGACTGAAATTTAAATGAATTCCATGAAAACAATGTTGAAATCCCGGTTTATTCTTATCTATGCTATTTCTAAAGAACATCCACTCCCATCTTGAGAGGGTTCAATGTGAATTGGAGTTTAAAATTAAAACCCACGTGTTAAATAGGAAAATATAGGTGGCAGGAGTTTTCAAGAAACCTATGGGGAATTCATATCAGTAAAGATTTTCAGTCATCCAGGTCATGGTGAAGCTTGAAAAGTTCAGTTTAGGCAAATGGACATGAAGCGTCTTCACGTCCAGTTGCCTAAACTGAACTCTTCAAGCAAAAAATATGTCATTCCTTTTTACTTCAAACCTAATGACACCCTCAGACAGAAATTTCCGCACTCCAAGGACAAGCCACCAACACACAAACTGAAACTAAACAAAACATAAACCTGTTGTATATACAGTACAGTGAGGAGTGTGAGGACCTCCATATGGGACCAAACAACTACTCGACAAGTGCATGCCATAGCAGAGGAGAGTCTGCCCCTCAGGCCATGACTCAGCAGTTCACCTCCATCTTAAAGATAAGGGGCACACTTTTGAGGATAGTAAGTCCATATTCTGGACAAGGAAGACAGGTGGTTTGAGTGATGGGTGAGGGAAGATGACTATGTCAAACTGAAGTAAAAACTATTTGAAACAGATGAGGGGATCTCTGGTTTCACTTTCCCACATGATATAAAGTATTATCCCTCCTCCCTAGGCTGTTTCATAGCCATTCACACCTTAGACCCTATGACTGAAACTCAGCCTTTCACATAGTTGGACAGACTACATGTGAGAATGACTTAGTTCAGACTGTAATGACCCTCTCTGCTTATAAAGTGATATTCCAAGCCATTAAAGTTAGAACTGAAGAAGCCTTTCACATGAGAAGTGCAATGTCTTCAAAATCTAAGAAGAAGTCCGCTAGCCTTTACTCAAGCTCGTAGAATTGTCTATTCTTTCGTTATCAGAATGAAACAAAAGTATTGCCCTGATCTGATGATTATCTTGCACATGGAGCTTATCAGCATCTAATTATTAAACCATCTGCTGCTCCATTTAAAAGAAAACAAACATTTTCAAACATACTAAAACACAACTTAGTCCCTGAAACAACTTGGGCAAATAATGATTTAGCTAGCCTTGTTGCATAAATAGCTACCGGATTTTGTGTTAAATGCTTAAATATCTTCAAGAAAAATAGTCTGTATGGGTTTCCTCATTATATGTGAGATTTTAACTATATATCACATTCCTCCATGCTGTCTAGTCTCAGGAATTTGACGCCTTTGATGCTCGCCACTTCTCCATTAGTGTGGAAGGCAGTAGGCTCTTTTGTGTTGCTTGAATTATGAACACCACTAACTAGGTGTGTGCTTCCTCATTTAGTCTCATCACCTGTCATGAGACTTACTATAGAGGTGCTGTTCTAATTTAAACCTTATACTTCCCTATAGAAATATGAAACCTAAACACAGCTTGAGTGAATTCAGCTAAAGAACCGGTTTTATTCTGACTGTGAAGGCGGCTGGCCCGCATGGAAGCTCTTAAACTCTCTACACTGCAAAGACAAGCAGTCCTACATGTACAGGATTTAATTTGCCTCATCTACTCTGTACCTTAGACAACAGTGGTAATAAACCCAGGGGTGAATTAATCCTTTATCTTGTGGTTGATATGTACCTTGAGTCTATTGAGTTTTTTTTTAACAAATCAATATATGAACTATTTGAAAGGGTTAAGTGTGAATCTTTTTCCTCTTTGAAGTTAAAGTGATCATGCAGAAGCATCATGTTGTTACAGAAGTGTTCATCAAAGAGAGGTTATCTCTGTGGACAGGTTTGTGTACAGTTTTTTTCTTCTTTTTTAATCTTACCAAATGCCTTATCTTCTAAATGGATCAGATACGTTCTTTTCAAAGTCTGCAGGGTGTAGTAGTATTTTTTAAACCTTGTACTTCCTTGATTTGGAGTCATTTTGTGTTGTCAACACGTTCTCCCCCATGCTGACCCCTATGGAGCGGCATGAAGGTGGTTGTGGTTATTAATGTTTCTGAGAGGTGATTGGAGCACAGACACAGAGGGGTGGAGGCTCGAGGGTTGGAGAGGTGGATGTGAGGCTGGCAGGCAGTAACAGGAGAGCTACTCTGCTACTTTGTCCAACAGCACGGAGTGCTGACCTTGAGGGGAATAGGGAAAATTGACAGGGGGGAGAGGAGTAACAAGGGGCTAGCTATATATCAGGGAGGCAATTTGGAGTGGTTTATCCGATGAGGGTCAATTCCTGCTGCAGTGCCGTAGATCAGAGTTTTCAAGCTTGAGCACGCCGTCATGTGAGGAGGTTAGGATAGTAAGCCGCTGATCAAGCCTCTGCAAACCACGCACACAAAACACACAACAGGGGGTACTCAAGAGGGCTTGTAATGTAGGGAAATGTGCATCAGCAAATCATCCTCTCCTATTTGTGGCCTTGCCAGCCTGGCTCTGGTCCAAATCAAATCTGCTTCAAGAGGCAATTTTCCAATGTTCCCTCCCATTACTTTACATATCAAGGACTTGGAACAGGTGATTATGCAAGGGATCTAGGCATTAATGTCATTATTATAACCAACAGTAAAATGAATGCCCTCATTTGTGACCAAAGTACATTCCGTCTATGTATAGAAATGACATTAAAGCCGTGTTCTAAATCTGTCACTTTGCCACGGTACAAAGCCCAGAGCATAACGGTAATTTTACAGATGCCTTTTCTGAGTCTCTGACCTTATCTATTACTGCTTCTATTTTGAATCAATCTCTCTGCACTTCTAGGCCTGACCAGATGGCAGGTCTAGAGAGCGATAAAATTTGAGAGACAAGAGCACTATCACATCATGAGCTCAGGCCCCAGTGCCAGCAGAGCCTGGAATGAGCACATAACTCCAGTACAACATTTAAATTCCCTTCATTATTTTGCTCTCCTGTGTGGCCAACAGACTCACTCTTGTTCAGATGCACCGTACCTATTACAGAATGGCAGCTCTAATATGAAAGAAATGTTACATTATGATGTCTATTGTGTAACTCCTCAATTTAAATAATCTCTTAATTGCTGGACACTTGGTGAAGGAAAAATGATTCATGTGCCATTTACATGTACCTTAAACAAAACATGAGAAAAAATAATATTATAATGAAAATATATACTGAGAGTGCAACACCCAACAATCCAATTTATGGTTTTGAGGGACTGTATATCATGTCAAATAACAATCTTTTTTATTAAGACCAACCCAGAAGTTTGGTTGCCTAACATTAGCCAAATAGTGAGTGGGCACAATAGCCAAAGTAAAACCATAAAAATAAACAATATTTTCACACTGGTCAAACTTCTCCCAGAGTCTCCCAGATAAAGGTCCGGCATACAAAATTCAGATTTGTTTGCTGACTGATAAGGCATGCACATAAGCCAAAAGAACATTAGATAATAAGTCCTTTTTCCAATGGTAATATTTTACTTGGGAAATAGCCTGCGATATCAACTGAATAGTGATACATGACCAGCTGTCAGTGACCTTGGTTAAACAACAGTATTTCTACAAGCGGGACATACTGTGATTTGGCAAGGATTTTTTGTTATTAAAAACTTTCTCTCCATTCTCATTTCATGGCTTTACAGTCTCAAAAGAGGCATTAGCAGGCATGCATGCATCTCTAACATACGAATGCTGAACATGTATCCCAACACAAAGAAGTTCTGTGGGTCTATGCTAATTGGTCTTTACTATTTACCACTTGGTTTCATTCCATCAAAGCAGATCTTTGTACACTTTTCCACAACCAACAAAGCCAGTATAACAACAGCAATGCTATCACAACCAAGAGCAGTTCACATTTGAGAATAGGCAGTAAAATAAGCTATGACATGTTGACATGTGATCAAGTGGAGTTTGCAAGTATCTATGTTTAGCCCATGAGATTATGTACTTTACTAAATCTTTCCAAAGTTTAAGAAATTATTGCCGTCTGCCTTTGCTAATCGATGTGGTCTCTAAAAGCTATTTAAAAAATATCCTGACAGTTCCTGATTTTTGCTTCCCATTTGATACATTCTGGGAGTTAGTTTAATAACAAAGTGCCTTTTCAAGTCATGCTGAACCTCTATTTTTTTTATCAATCAGGACCCAAATGTCACCGCTCTGTGACTGCTTGGGTCAATAACTCATTCATTCCAGTCATGTGCTGGTATTAACAGCCTCTATTAGTCTGTTTGCAACGGCATGGCTGCTTCTCATGCATTTATCCTGGCTTTAGTAAATCCATTTATCCAAGAATCCATAAGTAAATATAAGGCCACTGACTATTAAAAGGACAACCAAACTGAATCAAAGGCAGAATGGGTTTGATGAGTTGCTTACATTACCGTGGGGATCGTGAGAGAATATTTATGCAATGAGATTCAACTTACATTTGCTTCCCTGCTGATAGTCTACAGAATTTTCACTGTATGTAATCATAAGGCAGATATACGACATAGTTGACAATGCATTTTTGCATCTTATCTGTGTTCTGCTCATTTTCTGCTTGAGCAAGTTGGGGAAATTGACTTAGAATTGCTCCATGCATGGAAGCTGCACTCCCCACTCACAGGGTTAGACACCAAGCATAAGTATGGAATAGATTTTAGCAACATAAGAGACACTGACTGTCCACGCTGAAAAGAAAAAAGCACTCAAGCGCTCATTAGTAATTTGAAGACTAGGAAGGAGTTTATGATGCTGTTTTGTTCTATTACAGAAAAAAAAATATGCTGAATGAAAATAAAAGCTGATGCTGCTTTAAAGTCAATGTGATATTCTTTTGAAAATGTCCTTCCTCATTGTGGTTTCTGGAATAAATGTTAAATCAAAACAATGCTTTTTAATACACATTTTCAATACGTTTTCCTTTGCACAGCTAAAAAAAATATTATGCAGTACTGTTGTTTCATTGCAGTCAAATGTAACATTTATCTGCTTTTCTTTTGTGGACCAAAGGTGGTTGCTTGCAACTTAGTTACATCAGATCTATCATAACAATTTAATGATTTCAACTCAATGAAAATGGTAATTTTGGGGGCAAACATGGAGTAAACCAAGTCCCATGCAAATAACAAAGTCTGTTATCCAAAATCATTTGCATTGCATACATCTGCTAGTGATGACAGTTACATACAGTACACATTTTCTATGTAAGAACTTACTCTGAATGTCGGTTCTGCTCTGCCCTCTAAAGCTCTGTCAGGATAGGTATGAATGCATGAAATGTCTCAATTATTCTTAATGAATAATTAATTGGTGACACTGCAGTTAAGTTAATTTACCTCACCAATTCACAGTGATTTTATTAACAGCGAGTGATGGCTGAGCAGTCAGGTTGGAATCCATGCAATATTCATCAGAGAAAGGGGGCACGGAGCTACAGCTCAGCACCTGAGAATTTATATGTTATGGGAAAAAACAGCAACAACATCTACAAATCTTGGGCTGAATCTCTTGTAAAATCCTGCCATGCTTCACAGATTCTCCGTGTTGCAGATTTGTGGCAACTTTTCAAAAGAAGGCCACAAGGCTTGAGAGAAGCCACTCTGACACCTTGTAATGACACAATGACGTGAAAGGAAAAAGACACTAGAATGATAGTGCAAAGCAGGGAAGCGGTGAACAGGCCTCCTGTTGTCCTGGATGTGCAGTAAAAAGGGTATTTTGACATTTTACAACTGGTATCTAGAAGTGGAACCCAGTTCCATTCTCTTAGTTCTTCGTATAAATATATCCCGCTGAACTACAGCTTCTTAATTTGACTAACATGCTCACGCTGTTGGTGGCTGAACTGCTGACAGAAAGTTTTTACAATGGGTTTAGTTTGATTTAGTCAGACAGGGATCCTTCCCATGTCTCTGTGAGCGTGGAAATCCACCACGCACAGGCACAACCCTTCCCATGTTAAGTTGCTGGTGACTATGGTGTATAAGCCATGCAGCTTAGAGAATTTTCCACACTCATGTGTCACATGATTGTGCTGAGGTACATATCTGTTTCTGCAACTTTCAAAGTGCTCCAAAGCGCTGTGGCCTCAATCATTGTGAAAGAGATGAAGCTTTCAACCATCCACAGATCTGAGAGGTCATCAAATATTGTCAATTTCCTTTGTGACTTTGTGAATTGGAGTACTTTACAAAATATAACCATCAATTCATCACTCTGGTGAGAGAGAGGACAATCTTTGATAAAAGCTACACAGATGAATCTCAATCCAAGTAAAATCTGTTGATAAGCTTAGACAAAAATAGAATTATTCAATGAAAATTTCCAAAAGTTTAGAAGGATGGAACAAGTAGCGACATTGCCTCATTAAAACAAACTGTCTGATCGAGCCTCATGTTTTTCTGTGATAGTGGCTGAGACACAGTCGAGGTAGAGAAAGAGTTGTTTGAGGAAAACAGGGTGCCCAGAATCTCAAACTGGGTTGGAACGTTTGCATTTCACAAAGGTAACATCCTGTCAGGATAGAATGAGAGCCAAGAAAACCGGAGTTAGGCTCCGGTTTTTTCTTGTCCAGATTTGAATTCAGTGGAAGAGTTTCAAGTTACTTGAAGCTGGCAGCACATTGATGCTCTTGATCCAATCTGTTTGAGCGTTCTCCTATTGTGGGACCGTAACCAAAAAAAGCTTTTGATTTGATGTCACACTTTACGCCCATTGTGTATAAATGAAGAAACGATCTGAATATCCATCTAAACTAATTAATTTCTGTCCTTTGGAGACAGAGATAGAAAGAGAAGGCAGGTTTGCCAATGCTTTGGGAAAGTTGTGCTGGGCCAGGGGGCGGTGCCTATACTTAGGACAGATAAATGCAGGAGAAGAGCGAGTTGATCAAATCTTAAGAGCTGATTCTACTTTGATCTAAAGTCCAGAAACAGAACTGTAGATTGCCCGGTTGTATATGATTTATTTGTGCAGTGCGTAACCTTTAAACAATCTAAAAACTTTGTATTTTCATGGTGTTCAACCCAATATCACCCGATGCTGCTTCACGCTCCGTTTTATCAATACATTTTCATAATCCCATTTTGAAAATCAGATATGCAGTTCTTATCAAAAGACAAAAAAGCGTTAATATGGTTTCATGACCAACCTGTTCTTGTGAACAAACCAAACCTCTTGCAACAGAAACACCGCGGGCCACAATTTTTAAGCAGTGAACATCTGTATGCAGGCAGGAGATGCTATCCAGGCAGTAGGGATGAAATATTCATCAGTTGCTATCTTTTGACAATGACGCTACATGACAATGGTCTCACTTTCAAATGTCTGAGGTGCACAAATCCAAAAGGGAACTTACCCTACATAATTTCTGCTTGTTTCATTCAGTGCTCAAGCGACAGAGCAGAGCAGACACTTGAAATCCAACAGTACAATTAAATAAGAGGTTAGTGAAACACAGAGATGTGAACAACGTCCTTAAAATCCTTCTTCTACATTACAGAGAGAAAATGCATTGAATGTAAATATGGGGAAAGCTGTTCATGAATGTTTAATTTCTTAGCAAAGTTGCACAGAAGATAAAAATAATTCTTTCTTTAAGTGAGGACCTCTTTGTAAAATCGAGTAAAAGCTATTCTGTGTTTTCAGATTTTTGAGGAAGTGAAGCTCCTTTCCCTCCCCTGAATCTTTTATTTAAATGTCAGGATCTAGCTTTTTGGAGCTGGCGTTAGACGAAGGATCCTGCTTTTCACAGCTTGCTGGGATCAGATAGATACGACTGACTTGAGAATTGAATTGACTGAACTTAAAACACAGAAGGTCACAGCAGAAAAAAAGCAGATTTTCCATACTGAAAGATTTATTTCTGAGGAAAGACATACAATGTAAAGGATTCTGAAATCTGAAATCGGCCCCGGATGCAGTTATGACAGATCTTGTAAAGATCAGATTTCTGCAAAAACAGCTAGCAGTCTGTAAAAGTCTTCAAATGCAGACTGCCTGCAAATGCAGGTAGTTGAATAATCTCTGGTTTGCAAACCTGACTGATTGGGAGGATACATATTGAGAGAAAGCTACACAGCTGGAATGTTTTTCTGAGAAGACATAATTTGCCCAGAAACAACAACATTGTTTCTGGGCAATGCTGTTTTTTTTAATTATCTGGCTTTAGATGTGATTGTTCTGTTCGGCAAGATGAGGGCTTTGCACAAGCTGGTGGACTTGTTTTCACACAACATCTCTCCCAGAGCCCATATTTACCAGACAGTTTTGTTTCAGCCACACACTGTGTGACCACCTGTCCCACTATGACAGGTGACACTGACGAAACACAGTGCCCACACATATAGCATTTGTCAAGGTATTAGAAGAAGAAAAAGTAGATATCTCCCGACACACATAGTAAGACACAATATATGCAATTACAGCCATTTAAGTGCGTAAGTCAGTGTGTGTCTACTGTCATTTAGAGGGGGACTAGTTTCTCTCCTTTCTTTTCCAATCGTTTCATTGGTTTTATCAGCTGTCCAATAACCTTTTTGTAAATGTATGTGCATAAAGCCTCTCCACAAATTGATAATCTGTAATCTACGAAGCTGGAAAGCATACCTCCATAAATTAAAAACCCCCAAAACCGAAAAACAGATAAATTGTAAGATCAGAGTGTGAAATACAAAACAAATAGTCTTGCTGCCATTAGCTGCCATTGGCTGTCTTGTCAGTTATGTATTTTTGCTGCCCTCTACTTATCATAGTTGTCCATTTGCTCCTGTAATCCCAGATATACCACAGAGCCCCTCACAAATCCCAATTTAACCCCTGTCTGGAAAAACACCACCCCCAGCACTTTAGGGATCACTAACAACTGATTAACCCTGAGTGGTGTGGTTGAATGCTTTAGAAAAAAGCCAGTAGGTGGAGCTTGATCAAGTACAAAAGAAAAAAGTTATTGCCTTCTTAATTTTTTAAAACTGCTTTTTGCTTTGGAATAATTCAGAAGATTTCTTTCTTAAAGAAGTATTAAGAAAAACATTACTGTATTAAAAAAAAAGAATCAATGACTCGATTACTTTTCTGCAAAGTGTAATTTTTCTGTTTATGATTAATACATTGTGAAGTAATGGCTATTTTTTTATTATTACATAGCATATAACACCTACAAAGATAACCAAGAGGGGGAATCAAAACAGTTGAGACTCTTGGGGTGAATTTGACATCATCTTTGGTCCATCTTCTATTCCCTTGAAGAGAGCCCATTGACCAAGCTTTGTTTGCCTTCAGTGGCTAGAAATGTCAGTGCTGATGCAAAGCTTGCAGTCTGTGTTGCAACTATAGTTCACCTTCAGTCCAATGCAAACAATATCAGCTGCCATGGCTTGCATGCTACCACAAGAAAATTCTTTTTAACATCAATGTCGAAAGCTGACAGGCACCGAAATGTTGTTTGACAAGGAGGACTGCTGACAGGCCAAAGTTGATATTTTTCCTAGAATGTACACAAGCGGCTGATTTTCAGGCAGAAATTGCAGCTCTGTAAGTTTAAGCATCTCTTCTAAATCCATATGCGCCGTGTTTCATGGATGGGTTTCAGAAAGTCATTTATAGGAATTAAAATGTGCTATTTTTTTTTCTCATTTGTCCAAATTAAGTCTTAATGTCCTGCACGTAGGACACGAAGAGTTCAGTTTGAAACTAAAACTTTAAGTGGCACTCTGTCTCCCTCTTGTGGTCCAGAAGTCTTTTTTTTAACCCCCAATATACAATGTGTATATATTTAATCAATTGATCAATCAATTGACCGATCAATTTGTACTTCCATCCATCCATCCATTATCAATGCCGCTTATTCCCTCATGGGGTCGCGGGGGGAACTGGAGCCTATCCCAGTGGTCAACGGGCGAGAGGCAGGGTACACCCTGGACAGTCCGCCAGTCCATCGCAGGGCCACACACAGGACATACAAGGACAAACAACCACTCACACTCACATTCACTCCTAAGGGCAATTTGTACTTCTCATGTTTAATATAAGGAAGGGTAGAAATAAAACAGCCTCGCCACCCCAACCCACCCACATGCCCACCGATGTCCCAAAACACAAGATCATAGATGTAGACATAAAGACATGAGTCAACTGTCAGGTAAAATCTGTGATAATGGATAATAAGACATTGTAAAGATCCATCACATTTAAACAACTCCAGAAGGCAAATAGATTCAATCCTGTCCCCGTAGTTTATTTGAAAGGAGAAAGTGTTGAAGAATTGAAAGATAAAGGAACTTTTCAGCTAAATCGGAGGGCTGCCGATTGTTTACGCTCTATTGGCTCCTGGAGGACTGTCCTTTGAATAGTCAGGTGTGTTCATGTGACACCAGAGTCTGGTTGTCTCCATTTAAAGCTCATCAAGATAATCTGATTGAGCTGAAGTAGCAAAACGAATTAAAGAAGTAGCATGTAAATGTAACACAGTTGCTTTTAATAATTATTTTCCTTAGTAATTATTTTCCTGTTAGGTGTGTGCAAAAATACAATTGACCATTTTCCAGAAACTATCAGGACAAATCACAAAAAAAGCTGCAATAAAGTGAATATCTGCAGGCAGGCGAGAAGATGAAAAGTCCCTCTCAACGTGTGGTTATAATTAAACTTCAGTCACTGAACAATTAAAACAGTTTAAATGCTGCAAAGCTGTGCCTGTAGTGGTTTCCTCTGGCAAGGAAACCTCTGCTGCTTCAGGATAGGTTTTCATTCCGTCTCACTCTAATTTCAGAAATGACTCGGGCATACAACCTTTTCCTCTGCACACTGTGATGTGCATGCTGCAGCCGTGTCTCCCATCTTCATTTAGCATGATAAAAGCCAGGATATAATAATAACCAATAACAGGAGGAACAGCATCATCAGGTCTCCAGTTTTTTTTTTATATGATGCAAAGAAAATTAATATATGTAGTTGTAATAAACCTGAGGACAACTTATCTGCCCTGAGTAATCTGTCTTCCCTTTGGTCACGCTTTATCAGCCTACTGACTTTTAGAAATAGCTAGAATATGTCCTTACCCAATCCCTGAACAATCCTCTCTATAGTACGTTTTGAACCATGCATTATTGGATTTAGTCAAGAATTAGTAATATGATTTGAGTTTGTAAGCCACAAAGCTGCTTTTCCTTCAAAGCAAGAATGTGTCTCCTCAACAGAATATCGCTGGTCAATGTCCTGCTAAGTTTTAAAGAAGTTATTGAATGACACAATGATCTCTACATTATCTATAAATACCAGACCTCAGGCACAACATTAATAAATTGGAATGCCTCTCTGTTCTTCTGCAGCTTTGCCTGCAAAGCCAATAACCAATTGTTTAATGTTTAAGGCGCCAGTCCAATAGTACACGGAAAAAAGTGGGAACTCTGTGTCATTGTGTTTATTCTGGAACATACTCTGACTTAAGAATTAACAGTAAACTGTAAATCCTCAGACATTAATGTTTTTTCTTTTGTGCTTATTTTAATTTGTTACTATATGCAAAATACAGTATGTGCATTCATGTCAGAGACTCATTCCAAAAAGGTTGGGTCCAACAATAAAGTTTAGAGGAAATTATATATTGTGTTGGAAATGAGTGAGAATATCTTATCCAGAAGTGTTATTAATTAATAGTGGATATAATCAGTTGGGATCACACAGTATAAATATCTGTTATTAGGAAACCAACTGATATCCGAGGCCTTATATGCACGAGGAAATTGTGCTCTGGCACAAAGATCAAAAGGATCATCCAGACTGTTCTCTGCAACAAGTCCTGGCTTGGTTATGGTCTGGGTATGTATCAGTGCCGTTGGCAAAAGAAAAATGGAACTTCTGTGATGGCAGCTGTGATGTAGTGAAGTTCATTGAGATTTTCCACTTTCTGCACACGTTACGAAGGCATGTTTACGACAATGGAAAAACTTAAACTTATATATATCTATAATACATTCCAAACTTTTTTTCGGACCCTGTCATTTATCATATATGCGGTGATGACAGCGACAATGAAATGGACGATTGTATGGTTGGCATGAGCAGGTGCTGCTTTTGAGACATGTCATTAGGCCAGGCAGATGGAGACAAAGCTTGTTGAGGTGCGACAGATTTTAAGGACAAGTGATTCAGCCTTTAAGGTGGTTATTGCAAATGCCAATGTACTCTGAATTGGATATTGATCCTGTCGGGGTAACGGTGTAAAGCAGGTGGAAGCTGCTGAACTGAGCCTTATTTCATTGAGAGTGAGCATGAGGACAGGCTCGGTTGAATTCACACAGCCGTCTGAGTGTCTAAACCCTGGCTCACTCTTCAAATCAGAGCACCCTGGCACAGAACAGCAGGCTCAAATTCAAAGAAAACCTACACTGCAAAGACTGAAAAAATCAATACTAAAATATTAATTACAAAATAATTTAGAAATGACAAATGCAGGCTGCAACACTGGACAGGTCAGACCCTCATGCCGGGATTGAAAAGTCTCTGCATATCGATTTCTCCTCTGTTTTTTTGATCTTGGAATACATGGTGAGCGTTTTTATCACATAGCCACAGTTTCTCAAAATAACATGTTGTAAAGATCCAATTTTATCACATCATCCAAGCTTAATAATTGAGCGAAAATGAAAGTAACTCAAAGACAAGTATTGCTCAGTTTTCTCTAAAAGGAAAATAAAGAACTGTTTCTTAAATTTAGAAAAAAAACATGAAAAAATAATCAGTCACAGAAAACAAACAAACGAACCAAAATGATAATGATTTCTGCACATTTTGGTTTGTGTTACACTTGTTTTCATTGATTGCCATGCGTCTTAAATCCATGGACTTCCCAACGTGTGGATATAAGATAACTTTGGTGAGTTTGTATTGGATCAACGCAGCATGCTTTCCACTTTGAAAGTGCGAAACATGTTCAATCATGAAGAAGTAAAGAATTAGGAGCCCTCGTTTGCCGCTCTTTTCCACAAGCTTTTTTGAGATACAGCAGTTGTTATGTAATGCCAGATGATACCAGAATAATCAGATTTTGGGTTGGGCTCCGGGCTCTTTTGCCGATATTTAGATGTTTCTTCCTCAAACACATCAGTGTTGTTAAGAATCACTGCAAAAGTGCTTAGGGTTGTCAGCAAAAAAACAAAAGATGGATTAATTTGATCGGCTTAACAGTTTCTAGTTGGTATTCATCTTAAGGAAACCATTTTCTCTGGTCAGGCTGAGGACAGACTGACTTTATATTGCGTTATTCTTCATGGCGAAGAATGACATTTTCATCCTAATGGAACAGTGGCCTTCATGTTTGGAGAGTCTTCCACGTGCTTCATTCAATATTTTCTTCTTTTTATTTGTCAAACCTTTCACCCAGAATCCCATGTTGTGTTGGCTCTCCAATATTTTTCCCAAAAACTTTGTAAATCACCTGTTTAAGCTACATATTTTCTTCCTGATTGTGCCCAACGATTGTTCGTTAAGTACACAAAATTAAACAAGAGAAAAAAAAAGACAAATAAGAAGTAAGTAAAAATGCCAAAAGAAATCAGATGTATTAAAGGCAGTGCTTAGAACCAGAGGGATTCAAATGGAAAGTCATCCTTAGCATTTGCAGCCAGTTGAACAGTATTAATAAGTTTCATGGGTACCTGTTTTGATGCTGAGAAGTGCCTTAAAATCGAGCTGATTAGAAAGACTGGTTCTGTTTTTATTGCAACAGAGACTTCAAGGATAAGTACTTTTTCTGTAATTATCCATCTCAGATTGAGGTCTTACATTTTAAGATGATATGGACAAGGAGCAGATCTGAATAGTGTTCAGCTCATGAAGATGTGGTTAAAGAGCAAAAGCAACGTTTAGATGTTAGAATTCAAAATAGTGACCTTCATTTTAAGTGTTACATGTACAGATTATTTTAGTATAGATGTACTTATTCTGGATCTGATTTATCCTAGCTTTTTATGTAGACGCTGTAAAAGTCACTTAACTTTTTCTTTTTTGTGATATTTGAAAAAACTGTGACCAGGTTAGGTTAAGGATTTTTAAACATTTTTTATATAGGAATTTAAGATTGGTTCCAGTCTGATCTTCCTTTGTAAACAACAATAAAACCTGATGTTTTCTGATCCTCTTAACAAATGAATGACAAGTTGTTACAGTATGTTCTGTGTGTTGATTGTGTCATAGTTTGGATATCATCTTGTGGTTTCTGGGAGAGCTTTGGTCTTATTGTGCTCTTGGCTTTGCTTGGTCTTAATCCAAGTCAAAAAATGACTTCATATGATCTATTCCAAAGCTCTTTTCTTCATCTAGAGTAAAGATGTTGAGGCATTGACGAAATGTGGTATAAATCAGGTAGACAACCGAGCTCTAGAGAGAATTTTATCACAGTTTCACTATGCTGTGTTTTGGGATTACAGAAGTGAAACGGCAAAAGTTCAGCTAATATTCTACAAAAAGTGCTTTTAAATAATGAATCTAAAGTAGTCTTATCAGTTTGGCACACAAATTGATCTCATATATATTGCATTGGAAATAATACAGAATATTAGTTTACTTTCAAGTCTGCAAACAGCAAAGGAAGGGGAATAAAAAATGCAGACACAGGGCGCTCGCCAATCATCATAATTGTACAAATTTATGATGATTATTAAGCATAATTTTGAATCTTGGCATTGCAGTTTTTTGTAGGAAAGAATGATCTTATTCATTTCATAAAGAAAGGGCCCAGTGTGTCTTACGCTAAAGTACTAAAGCTTCTTTCCTTCCTATCTATAGAATTTGACCAGCGTCTGCTCAAACACTTCCATCTAATTCTGCTTTTCTTGAGAAGGCAGAATATGCCATTTGACTGGACCCCACTCTTTTTTAAGACAAAGTAGTTTACTCCCTATTGCTCAATTCTGGTGGTGTCTGACAGGCAATTTCTAAATAAGAGCAATTTCTCAAGACTATTAATTGATGGGAAAACTTCACAGCACAATGCATGCCTCCATCACAAACCATGGAGGTAGTTGATGCTTGTTTCACATGTCTCACCTCTAAAATTGACTGTCCCTGCTGTTTTCCCTTTCCCCTCTTATTTTCTTGAAATTAAATTATTGCTGTTTCAAATAAGATGCAATTTAGACCAGTGAGAGAAAGTCATAACAGACACCAATTTAAAAAGTCTTGTCGAGTGTAAAAATGGTTTACATGATTTGAGAGGCCTAATTAGCATTGTGAAAACTCATTTTGTGAGGGCGTTTGTTATTCAGATGATAAGAAAAAAGTACAATTACGCTTGTTGCTACAATACAAGTTCTGATGTTGCTGATCATTTGCAAAGTAAATCTTTAGATCATCAACAACAAACATATCATTCTACTTATTTTCTCCCTATAATAACAACTATAATGAAGTTGATATTAGATTACATATATTTTAGTCTGAAATTTAGGACTCATTGACTCATTGTCTGGAAAACAGGAATATACTGTTTCAGTCAATTCATAACAGCAGTTGGATCAAAGAAAACAGTATTTGACTCTGGGCCATATGCTACATGTTTGTTTAAAAAGACCTTCCATTTAGCTTAAAGAAATCTTAATTTCCATAGGTAATAAAAAGATTTAAAAATGTGTACTGCAGCTAAACAGCGTGATGGCAGTTTATTGCTTGTTCTGGATGAGTTAAAAAGCATAGAACTTCAGAAGGTCTGTCAAGTAAGATTTCTTAACTTTTGTCACTGAGATGCAACAGAATACAGCCAACTCCTTGGCTAGGGTACGTTTATAAGACATGCTGCCAACAGATAGAGATTGATGATAGCATCTGATGCAATTTACTCCATGTCCAGGGTTTGCTGGTTGGCTGTTGTTACTGGTGAAAGCACAGGTCGCAAAGAAAATCTCCTCTGAATCTGTCAGCTGGAAATGAACTCTGGACTTAAAGGAATGACAGTGGATTGGATTTCCTGTTTATCTGCAAATGCAGATGGGGACATTCATGGGGATTAATGCAGTGTGTGCAAATGAACTGTACATAGTTCTGGGACCTTCAAATAACTGTGATCACAAGTAGAAAAAAGCAATTACGCACAGTATTTGCCGGTCACAAAATGTAAGAATCGTATCGGGACTGTGTATTTAAAGACACATAAAGAATTTGTTTTAATGAATTTTTTTTCGCACAAAAAAAAAAAAAAAACAACAACGGAGGAGAGACAATTTCCATTTCTGTACAGCCAGTGTGCCTGGATTTCCATTTAGAAGACAGAATGTCCAGTCTTGGGCCTTTGTTGAAGAAATAAACCATTAAAATTCCCCAAATTCCCACGGTCACCAGATTAGGCAAGGCAACATCAAATAATCTCTTAATGGGTTATTGGAACAGTTTGGTGAATGAGTGCCTTTTGCACTTTTTGTGCAATCATGTTCAGTATTTCCCTCTTGGTTGATTTGTCTCCAATGCTCATATTTTGCATTAGACTCTGTTTTTGGTCAAAACATGGCCGATGTAGCTTACACATTCACATTGACTCAGCAAATATTAAGGCATCACAGGAGCCAGTGCAACTGTACATTTGAGCATAGTGTATCCACAACAGTGCTTTGTACATCTAAAAGGCCATTTCTTCCATAAAATGTATTTTGAAAAAATCAGCGCGCCTGTGATCTCCATATACAAAGTTATGCACAGCATTTCGTAGATGAGTATAGTTAGCTCAGCAAGCCTAAGAGCAGATTAATGCTAATAGAGTAAAATGCTGGCACCAAATGAATGAGACGAAAGTGAGGTAACGGTGTATTTGATTGCCCATGTGACTGGAAAACTGCTTCTTAAATTGTGACTTTTTTAGGTGCATAATGCTGTCCATGGTTTCTGAGAATGAGAAGCCACCCCTCTAACCTGCCACCCACCCCCAAGTGAATTAACATGGGCGACTGTGGACGTAATTGCTAATTAGCACAACTCACCGGTTCAACAGTCTCACAGGCGGATCATATCCACTCTCTGTGGGTTTTGGGACTTTGGAATCTTTCTGAACAAAGCTATTAACTTACCAGCTGTCGAAATGTTTGATTCACCCCTCTTGTTCTTACCTTTTCCGTCCCTTACTGCTAGGCCTATCAATGACAGAATGATATCCAAAGATTTGGACTCGTTAGAACAAAGTATAAAAAACTATTTCGGTAAAGGATGACCTCATTAGATATAAAGGCAACAACTGCTTTCTTTGCAAGCTTAGTTCTGTTTTTAGAATTTTAGAGTTTAAACACTAAAATCAGGGGTTTATCTAAGTTCAATTCTATTTTAATTTCAGAACACCAAATCAAAAGAAATGTAATATAAAGGTGCTTCAAGGAAGATTGTCTGTCTTAACTGGCATCCATCGCACCTCTTACATGTTTTTTTAATTAGCTATGAGTCTTGAGGTTCTTAGATTTGAATTTAATTATTTCTTCCTCCAGCAAACAGTTTTTTGCTCAACGGCAATCTTAACCGGCAATCTTAAACTACCTGTTTAATGTCTCGTTAAAGATTATCAGTATTCGAAAGGTTTCCCTTTCTATTGGCTGTCATGTACATCTAAAAAAATATCGCATTTAGGTGCTCCCGTCAATACATTCAAAATTATTTTCTCCAGACATGTGCTTGTTATCTGATGTCATAATCCTATTTAAAGTCAGTCCTCAGATCTTATTTAAAAATGTTTTCCACTTGTCAGTCCAGTTTATCTAATGGTTGATTTTTACACTTCTGATGCTTTGTTTTGTTATGTGTGTGAAAGAATGCTTAGAAACATTTGTGCACACAACCCAGGGATGAGATAAATACTCACTCGTGCTGGTATTAGCCATGACTCCCCAACAATAACCATGATTACACGTTCACAGTTGCATCACCAAGCTTTTTCATACAGTGAATCTGAACAAGCCAGAACTCTAACAAGCTAATTACATTTTGGTAGGGAACATTTTCAAGGCACTGACGTTAATATCTGCTATAACCTGATTTACAACCATCAAGTACTTAGGAGCGAATATTGTGCTATTTTTGCCCCTTTTTTTCACAATCTCAGAAAATAAAACATTTCCAAGCAACTGTTCTTAAGGATCACTTCTCAGAAGGTTGAAAAGGTTACACAATATTGTTTTCCTATATCAAAATCCAATCATTATCATGACGGTTTCTCTCATGTGTTTCTTTTTTTTTTTTTGTAATTCCCCAGAACTCATCAGTGGCTCACCTTTGATTGGTTTATTCACCTTTCAGGATGTTCGCTGTGACTCAGAGGTGACCATTCTGTCCCTGGGGGTTGAGCAGCAAATCCGCTGTTTGACTCAAACAAAAAAGAACAGAAAGGAAAGGGTCAAACTAAGCTGGTGTTTCTGTCATGTGCAACGCAACAGATGTGTGAAAAGTCCTCAGAGTCAACGGTGGAATATGTAACACCTTTAACTCTTGTTCCAAGAAGGCTAGAAATATGGCAGTCTGTAAAGAGAGCCATTACAACATTACGACAGAGGCTACATGGATATACACTGATGACACTGATATGTCTAAAAGAGGAATGTTCCCGCCAAAGACACTGTAGGATGAGAGCATTGCATTGCATTGTTTATGTTTTCTGTCTGATAATAATGCTCTTTGCTCTCTGTTTTTATTCGTGTTTTACACGGTATCCCATTTTGGCACTGAGGTTATGAGATTTGTAATGAGTTATGTATGTACACATATACACATTTATAAATAAAAAAATGAACACCTTAGAAAAGGTCTTAAAAAGGTTTATTCTCAGCTATTTACTTGAATGAAGTGAAGTAAATTAACTCCGAGGTTCTCAAGATTTTTTTCCTAGTTATTATTATTATCATTTTAAATAATTGAGTCTATTTACTTTGTAACAGTTCAAAGTCAAATCAACATAAATCTGTAAATTAGAGAGATAATGCATCCCTAAAGCAGAGCTGGCGCCACATCTTCTAAACTCACTGTAAATAAATGGATGCACACATAAAGGAAATTGTGTGCCAAATTATCCGAGCCTGAATGCATTCAATTGTACATCAAAAATATATTCTGAAGAATGTTTTTCATGAAGAAAATTAAAGTAATTCTAGAGCTTACTTTCCATGCTCTCCATCTGATGACAACCTTTAGTGAAAGCCTGCAGTGATTCATAAATTCACAATAAAAGACTAATCATAATCATTTAACCTTCATGTCAAATTTCATGCTTATTTCAAACAAGAATGTGACTCTTTTCTTTTAAGTCTGCACCTGTATTATGTGCATACCTGCTCCTGTGAAGCTTCAGGGTGTAACAAAGGAGTGTTCCATATTAAATAAAAATGAGTGAAGTCAGGGAAGTTTCATTATTCATCTCACACTGGCTTGCCCAACTCCCCAGCTTCCTGAAGGGAACACTATGAAATTTCAATTGGCATCATTCTATGTGTTGGGTTTTAATGTCAATATCGCAGACAGTCTTCAACAGGCCCGCAGCCTCCCCTCTGACTCCAACAAGAAACTTCAAAGGAACACTTCTCAGAATCCCTCAGTCTTGCATTAAAAATGTTAACCTTGGAGACATGCTAACTACCCGGCCGCGTATGTTGTCGAATTCCAATGAAGAGCCTGATCATCCAGGACAAGGAATAAAGGAGAAGTTAACCGTGCCCTCTGCCTGTCAACCTGTCCATCTATCTATCTGACCCTCACTCTGATTCTTTCCTGAAATCTTCGACCCTCTTTTCTTTGCGTTCCCTTCATTCTTAAAAATATAGCTGATTCAGTGTTGTCTATTAAAAATGACACGATTCAGTTAAAAATGCTGACATTCTGAAGGAATTGAAAGAGATGCACATCACCCCTTTTGCTCCACATTATTCATGTAAATGTAGAATGACTCACTTAAACTAATGCATGCATTTGATGTTGTCTAGATGCAAAATACACACACACACACAAACTCGCACAATCACATGGAAAAGCTGAGCTGGTTCTTTTGGGACTTGTGTAGTTTGCTGCTCACTTAGCCTCAGGTGTGGGCTCTAATGGTTGGCAGCAAACACTCCACCTGAGTGCCAATGCGTCCATAATGATGCCAGAGCTTTGGAGGTACTATCAGAGGTATATTGGCTGGAAAATGTGTGCAGGTGCTACAGTTAGACTCTGGTATATTACTTGGTGAATGGCGTTCTGTCCTCTAGCTACATTTGACGAGACATGATAACCCACAGGACAAAAAAGAAAACATTCTAAAAAATAAAGAAAAAAAAAGAAAAATAAAGAAAAGTGTAAAAATCCTGCAAGTTCTGTATTTTCAAGGATTTCTTCCAAGTGTCTAATTGTCCGGCCCACAGGACTCCAAGCTAACATTTAAGGCCTCCTTGGGTTAGGGGAGAGTCATGTCCTACCTGTGACTAAAAACAAAATTGCCTGAGTTTGATCAGTGAAGACAGCTTTGCAGGATCTTATCTGTGGCATGACCTCAGGGGATATTACAAGTTTAATACCTCTATAAAACTCTGCTGTGATTAAGAAAATCCATTTATCAGGTCGGTCAACATTTTTTATTTAAGTTTAAAAAAATAAAGTGTACCCACTGAGACAAGGATGACGGCTGTTTGACTTGGTTGCAATAATACCGTCATATCAGAAATGTTTTTGTTGCACACTGTATTTCAGCTTAGATGAAAAGGGAAAAAAGGAGTGTCTCTACAGACCTCCGCGGGAGTGATGGACAATGTTCCATCTGCTCCAGCTGATGGCAGGCAAAGTAGTTTAAAATAAAAGTATGTCTGAATGTCAGCCTGCCCTCATTTCATTTGAATTAAAGTCATTCCAGAGACAGAAAAAAAACCCTCTTTCCCCTCTTGCCCTCGCTTAATATATGGAGAGGTTCAAATAATCCTTATAAAGTTCATCTCATGCAGCTGGGAAACTCAAGAAAAGCATTTATACATAATGCGAGCCGTCGGTCTGATAGACCTGTAAGGAATAGATTATCATCATCCCTGCACATTTGGAACACCCACACAGTCTCTCAATCGTTGCATTTACAGAGGCCATGAATGGGAAGGGAAATGTCATCAGTAAGATAGGTAATCTGTTTCTGGAGAGGAATCAAAGATCATAATTGGATTTTCTTCAAGGCGGCTCAAAGCTTTTTGCAGTCTCAGACCACTATCATATTAATGATTGTAAGCTGACCGAGCTTGAGAGTAAGCTTGGTGAAAAACGGCCTCCTTTAAAGGTGCATGCCTATAACTTTATGGCAGCAGCCTTGCTGTCATAGAACGCCTCTGCTCCAAGAGGTTAATAGCCATTTAAATGGATTCACAGCATATACACTTAATCTTTTTATAAGAGGTTAGAATAAGTATGGGATGGGTAGAATTGTGTGGAAAAAAGCATTGTATCTAGCAAATATCCCCGAATGGAGTTATTCATAAACACAGCAAAAAACAAAATGACCAATTTCTAATCCCTAATCAAACCATGACAGTTTATGTAAATTTGCATAAATACTGCATGCTTTTTTTTCTGTCTGCACAGCACTTAACATTATTTCTATTGTATCAACTGACTTCTTCCCAAAGCACTGCAGATAATTCTCAATTCTTACTCTTTCCTGGGCACTTAAGATTGTATTTGTCATGTAACATAACAGCAGTTTTCATACTTTCAAACTTTTGTTGAAAAGTTGTTTTTTTCAAAAGACATCAACAAAATTAACACCATTTTCACATGTTAAGTATAAGATAATCTTTAACTTCAAGTTTTCTGTTTTACTTAAGTAATACCTAACTCACACATAATCAGTATCACATTACTTATCCTGATCTTTCAAAGAGTCCCACATCATGACGACAAAAATGTTACTACTACGTAATTTGCACGTTTATTATTATCTATTATTTTTTATTATTTGGATGAGTGTAAGTGTTTGTTTGTTGACAAAGTGAAACCAAGGACACTTCTGAAGCAGGAAGGCCAAAAACAGAGGCCATGCTTGAATAAAAAATGGATGATGACAAGGCAGAACAGACATGGATGAGTCAAAAAATACTGACCTGACCATGGGCAACCATGGGCCATGGGCAAAATAGAGCATAAACAAGCAAAAACACTGGTGAAAAAAAACAACAAGTATTTATACTTATTTTTAAAAAGGATTTCAGGAACCCAGACAAAGAAACTACATAGACGCATAAGACGAACATCTAAGAAAAAAAACAAGACGTGATGTCAACTAAGAAGCAGAACACAGTAACAATGCAAAACAAAAGCAAAGAACACAGGAAATCAGACAGAGTGCAAACTAAGTTTGCAGATATTAACTCAACAGAAATAAAACAAAAACCCAAAATGATTCACAGGCCATGATACCAGAAACGATATATGAAAACAATAAATTTGTGACTGCGGCAAAAGTTACTGAGATGCAAGCGTAGAAATCAGACAAAAGAATTCTGCTACACACCGCCAAACCGAAAATACAGCCACACTGGTAATGCAGCTTCAGAGAATCTGAGGAGCTCACTGGCAAATACCCGTGACGATAAGACCTATGTAATAGGTCTATATATATATATGCTGCATGTAGCGTATGTATCTAAAGACTATAGAAATGCTGACACTTCAAATCCCTCTTCATCAGAATCATGCTAATAAGCTCCACTTCAAACACACACTGAGGGCTCACAGGGCTTTGCAGAACGTACAGTTTCAGTAAAGAGTAATTCAAGAAGACTGTTGCATGCTGACAATGACAGTCATTTTAATCAAACTGCTGGATGACACGAACTGTATCAAAGAGAAAAGTTCTCTTTGGAATATAAACCTTCTCGGGCACTTGACTTTAAACACATTGTACTGTTTCTTCTCTTTGTTTTATTTGTTATATGTGGGAACAGAAAGCTCCCACTGAACAATTATTTGTGTGCATAAGACCAAACGGCCGTGCAGTAGCTGACAAAAGGTTTAATTGCTTTATAAGTCTCTGAAATACGGACACAGAGTTTATCATCTTTACTTTAACCGAGAAAAATAACCAGTAAAAACAAATCATAGTTAAAGTGCCAGTATCTTGCGTAAATCAACAGAAAATAATGGAGGAAATGTTTGTTCTTATAGTGGTCATGTAGCTCACTGCCCTTTAACAGAGCTCGGTATTTTGTCTAATTCATTTCATGCCTAATTCCTCTGCTAATTATTCACAGTTCTCAATAAGCAACTTTCAGTCTCATTTATGGTTATGAAACAGAGGTTTTATGCGTGTGTTTACATCAGCTTTTTCTGCTAAACACTGCTGATGCTGCCTGTCTGAGGAGCTCTGAAAATGGCTTAAATGGCAAAACACATTAGACATGTTCGGGGTGTTATTTCTCTCACAGTTCTCTTGCTTTAGATTTTGGCACAATGCAATTACTCTCTTGGCTTCTGAATTAGTTTCTTGGAGAGCAGCAGCAGAGATGAGATGATAATCGACCAAAGACGAACTCGGCTACTTGTGAACATTTTTTACCATTTCACTTATCTTGTGAAAAACTGTGCGATAAGGAGTGGAGTCTCAGTTGCCTTAGATAAAACTATGCATTGATTAATTCTTAGGAATTCTCACTTGTTACTGTAACTCCTGCTTGAGCTGTACTCTGTTCCGTTGGTGTTTGGCTGAGTGGCATTGGGCTGGCCCTCTTGCCAAATCCTGCAAAGCTTTCCTTTCTTTATATCTCCTTTACAAGACTTGCCCTGATGATATCGAGCATGTTTGAAAAGTTCTAGTCTGGCTAAGACTGATGTTCAGAACTTTTTCTGCTAGCGCAAGTTCTTAGAGAGAAGTTGAGAAATTAGTTCAGCAGGAAAGCAGAAAAACATAACATAACCAAACACGCGGGATACTTCATAGCTGAGGTGGGCGAAGTCAAACTGTGCAGCAGCTGCCAAGGCTGAGTTTTATGTATGTACAATGCAATTTACACACAAAATGAAATCTTAAGAGGAGCAAGGCTGACTAATACGCAATATTATCCACATATCAATATGATATAGTATCGGCACGGTTTACGAAAATAATGCAGATTGATGATATTATAGATAACATGATATTGATACAACACAAAACCAAATATTACAGGTAATGATGTCTTAGATCATTTTGTCAACAACGGCCCGTGTTTGCTGGACAGCATGTTTGCATTTTTTTCATCATTTCACTAATTTTCCATTTCCTCTGGTCTTGATTTTTGCTAGACTAGTTAAAATGTTATTTATTGGCACTTGGTGGCTAATATGTGCATATTGGAGACAATGTGTGCGTGCCCCTTTTCTGGCACACATCTAACCAAGCCACCACCCACAGTTAGCACAGCCTCATACCTGAGATACATAAATCTGATAAATACCTCAGTCATAATTCGCTATTACAAACGGAGTAACGTTTTATCGTCAGACTTAAAAGTCCATTGACTCAATTACACTAGAATGAGTCATTCAACTTCAAACACTTTCCTGAAACAAAATGACAAGAATGGTTTTAAATTCTATAACATTTGCATTTTCCCACAAAATAAAAGCATATGACTCTCCAAAACATAAATAGTTTCTGTCTCTTTCTGTCTTTTTTTTTATTATTTTTTTTTTTTTTACCATATTCATTATGATTAGAGTAATTTCTGCTTTTCTTGTTCCAAATAGTTACTGCTAAGCCTACAGTGTTGCTCAACATTTTGTTCTGACAGGCTGGATTACATAGAGAGAAACGCAGTATCATATAAAAAAGTTATTTCCATCCTCCTGAAGATTTGTGTTGTTTTAGGATTATTTTAAACTTTCAGTCCATTTTTGCACTTTAACCTGAAGAAAGCCATCAAAATCTGACAGTTGATGTAATTTGAGTCTTCAAATATGACATATACCCAACTATTTTATGAATATTCTAAGGTACGATTGAGTTCACACATGCTTGGAAAAGTGTTGGTAGGGATTGTGGGTGGTTGTTTTAAAGCCAGTTCTTTATCCTGGCATTGTTTGTGTCTGTAGTGTCTCTGTGAGGTTTGATACTGTCCACATTTGGACAGATAATTTTCATAAATTTAAAATGGAAAAGAATATCTGAGTTTGGTGAGACAACGACACAGTTGCAGTATGCAACAGGACTCAGACAAAAGCTCTTGCTTTGCATCTTCAAACATGCATTTCTCCCAGATCTGTGGACAAGCGAGGTGCAAATAAAGTGATGCTTTAGGTTATGCTTTAAGGGGGAGTTCAATTATCCAAGGGCAACTTAATGAGCAACACTTCATGTTTCTAATCACCACTTCTCCGCACCTCTTCTGATTGTTGCCTGGCGTCCTCACGGCAACAATCACAGTCACAAAGAGACAGAGGCGGAAATAAGCACCTAGTTCACTCATTTCACACTCAGGGAGTTTCTGAAGTAGATGGAGGGTTATCACTACGCTACTGTCATCATATCTCGACCTGATATTGGGGTTTTCCTCGGGGTGTGAAGGCATGATGTTGTGTTTGAGACCATGAGATTCAGCCACTGATTGCGCAAGTTCTCCTACTTAGAAAGATGAGAGAGGTCATGAATTCTCTTGATTGGTATACTTGAACAATGAGAGGTAAAATAGAAAAATAAATCACAATTAAGGATTTTTACATTTTTATTTGTAAATTATGATGGAAAATAAGAATTTGGTCAATAACGTCTTTCTAAGTAGGATAACTTGAAAATCAGTGGCATTATTTACCCCCCCTCCATTCTGGGAAATTTGAATTGTTGGGGAGGCTCTTCGTGAATTGGACTTTTATCCCACAGTCAGTCAGATCAAAATTGCTTTCATGAACTCAAATACAATGAAAGTTTATATCATGTGAATGACCTTTAATTCAATATGCGGAGAAAAACATATCAGGCAATTCCATTTTTAAAATGTAAAAACATATACCGATGTCTGTCTTTGGGCCTGGAGCTCATGTTGGCTCAAAGCTAATGTGAAATGGCCACGGGGAGTACAAGGCAGACTTCAATACCTCGTAGGGATTTCTGTCAGGTTGCATTTTTGTTGCATCATGTTTCTTTTGCTACAGTGGTAGTAAGCTTTTTTCTTTTGACCCATCCTCACTACTGTGTGTCTACTCCAAAAATAACAAAAAAAAGACTTAATGGACCATGAAAGTCACTCTGGAAACAGGCGAAAAAAATGTTAACAGGTTTTCTAACTGCTGATTTTTTTCAAATGTGGACACTGAGGCGGACGCTTGTTACCCGTTAGGGAAAGACGTTGACACTGGAGGGCAGCGGTTGTTAACACTGTTACAATTGCAGGGGTGTTGTATTTGAGAATGCAACTTTATATCATGGTTTGCATGTTCTGCCCATGAATGCGTTGAGAAACTTGTCACACTACAACTCCGATGTGATGCTCCCTCGTTTGATTTGCATGAGCATGCTAAGAACAGGTGGCGTCTTGACAATGATAATAGAATTCAACCCTGCCCAGTGTGTTGATTATTCGTCTTTGTGCTGCTCGCACTGAACCGATTACCTTTTGATGAAACAGCTGTTTCACGTCGACATGCCAGATAAATGACTCCTGTTTGCACAAGGAAAGGCTGTTGATGTCAGACGTTGGTTAAGGTCTGCCTGGCTTTTATGGACGAAGGCTAAGTTGGCATTTCAGAGCAAGTCTGCACAGAACACTTTCAAGATTAATCCACATTTCAGCAGCTACGTCTTATCATGGACAATATGCCATTCCTCAATTTAGTCAAAGCATTTTCGCTGCCTAACATGACGCGGAAAATTTCAACATTTAGTTTTTACAATTGCCTATCGCTATCATCTTACCTTAATCCTATGCATCACAGCTGAATGTGTAACCTTAAGCACGACCATGTGGCTAAACTAAATCAAAACCCATTTCTAGAATAGATACCAAAGCCTTTGGCCCTCAAAAATAACTTCAGACCCAACTGCAAGTTTACCCAACTTGGTCCTCAAGTGCCACAGGAAATACCCATAAACTGGATTCACTTTCAGAAAATATTACCTAATATAGATGTCATCTAATCTTCTCAACTCTTCACATCTCGATACAATCATCACGTCTCCAGAAAGAGAGGCTAACTAGAAAAAGTTTTTAGACAGGGTTAACTACAAGACTCCTAAAATATGACAAAGATGATCACTGGTGGAAAGAAGTGTCTTAAAAATTGTTAATAAGATAACTGCATGTGTTAACGTTCTAGTTTTTCTGTGG
Organism: Menidia menidia; assembly: GCA_907169785.1. Lineage (NCBI taxonomy): Eukaryota > Metazoa > Chordata > Actinopteri > Atheriniformes > Atherinopsidae > Menidia > Menidia menidia. The sequence continues at coordinate 6,191,334 of CAJRST010033334.1, forward strand.
TATTTAAAATATTTCTAAAAAGTAAACACTGATATATCATTTAGCAAGCTTCAAGTGGCATCAATTGGGGTTTCAGCTTCCTGCAGAGACGCTTTAAAAAGTCTCAAATAAAGCATAGTTGATTTCAGTCTTTAATCACACCCAGGTAGACAGACTCACCTGTAGAGGTGGATTTACCAGGGCAATTTATATTCAAGGTTGATTACTTGTAGGATGTCATTTGCATTATCAGAGACTTAGCACTAATGAGACTCCTGGTTTTAGGCCTTAATTGGATTGCTTCACCACAGTCCCTTATTGATATTTGTATGCCACAGTTCATCACTATAAGTAATGAGAAGATTATCCACTGGAGGTTTCCAATTCAGACTCCATCTGTGAAGTAGAGGAAGCCCTGTCCACCATGTGATTCCCACGAGGGAGGAAGGACAATGGCAAAGAGGGACGAGGAGAAACACCCGCACACACTGTACATTAAGATAAAGCCTGTTTGGGTTGGTCTCTCTCTGATTTACTTTTTTCGCTTTTCCTCAGCTCCTGTTTACCACTTCAAGAGAGAGTTTTTGTTACTTATTGAGTGGCATAATAGCTTGAATATTAAATGACTTACTTCTGTGGAAGCCAACCAAAGCACATGTCTGCTAGGGTGATACAATATTAAAAAGAATGGAGCCACCTTAGAAAAACAACAGCTAAATTGCTAAATAGAAATCCTGGAGCTGAAAAGGCATGTGAAGCTCTGTGGCTAATTTCTATCACATGATATGAGCACCACTCTGCAACTAAGTGACATAACACGCTCATCAAACCATCAGTCACACTAACAGAGGGCTTTGTGGTATTAAAATGCCTGCAAACAACTAACAGCTCTCTGAAAACATGCAAGTAAAGTTGTGGAGCAAACCTTTGACTCATTAGCAGAGATAATGAAACAAAACCTGCTCATTAAGAATGCTTATGTTAAAAAAAATGAAAACAGGAACCTGTTCATAAGCTACAGATGGTGTGTCTGCTGTGGGCATTAGAGTATAAAAGCATGTTGGCTCAAATCCAAAGACAAAACTTTCTCATTTACCACAATTTTCACCATCGGCTTTTGATGCGAGGCATTTTTCTAATAACCATGTTATGAGCATTTTTATTAGATTTTTAAAAAAATAATTTTATATATTAAAAGATGCTCATCTACAGAGGTCCTTCAGTAAAAATAACCCACCTACATATACATTTTCATGAATACAAAATGAAAAAGAAGGCATTCCACCATACTAGGAATTTCTGCCTGCTTCTCTCTATGTGAGATGTAGCATTTAGCACCAATTTCTGACTCACACATATACAGCACTGAGGCATTTTCTGTAGCTTTTTACAGAGGAGAGATTGTCATTTGGATTCCTTCAAAGATTCTAACAGCAACTGTCCAATTGAAAGAAATTAAGTCATTCCACAGAGGAAATCTCTGAGGCCCGTGACTGCTGATTTGGGGCAGTGGGAAACCCATTAAAGAATATTCCTCTCTGCTTGATGGTCAGTTCTCAGGAAAAAACAAAAAAACAAACAATTTTTGTTCCACATTTTCTCATAAATGTCTTCCATTGCGTCAGGGTTGGATTTTGCAAACGGATGGATAAATGGATGGGCTTTCACTGATTCGTGGCAGATAAAATCAGTATTTTTCTTAAAAGAAAAAAAGTATATACTGCATTTAATACTTGAAAGGGGGCGTTTTGTTTTTTTTGCAGGAGGCAAAAATGTTGCATCAGTGTTATCAAACCTCTTCGTCATATCAGACATGACGTGTCTACATTTGCAGCTGTCAAAGCGTTGGTCTCCCCCTGACCTAAACTGGAGAATATCAGTAAGCCCCAGAAAAAGCATCAGACTCCTCAGTGAATTTCATTAGCATAAAGAAGAGTAGAGAAAAAGCAACACTTACGCAGTCTGAAATACATAACAGGGGCTCTCAGCCAGCTGTGCTGTCAGAGCTAATAGTAGAGGCATAACAAATGCAGGAAAGAAAAAAAAAAAAAAAACTCCTTTAGAAAATTAATTGGTAGAGAAAATGTTTACTCTAATTGACCCGGATATTTATGGTATTTACCTCTTTTTAAGATGCTGTGAATGGATAAAAGCCATGACAGCCTCCTGCTGTGCTGTTGGTCTCATGGCGGTCAGTGCAGAATAAACTTGGCAAGGGCTCCCATCGCTTGGCCTCTCTTGCTTTATCTAATCACTCAGACATGACTGGGCCTCAGGCATGCTGCCCTAACTCTACACTAGCTGCGGGCAAGGTTGAAGCAGAGGGTACATTGGCTAAAAGCACATCCGCAGTCATATCCCCGAGATTATCTACAGTAATACTCACACATCCTCTGCACCTCTCAACTCTTTTTCCTCTCTTCTTTATCTCACTCGTGCAAACCTCAGATATCTGCTGCACATTATAATCGCTATGAATGAACACATAAAATATCTAAAGAAGAACAGCTGATTATAGGAGCCCGGTAAATGAAACATCTAGGAAAGATCTTGTATTTTACTCATATTTAAATCAAAATGGTTCTTCTTGTAACATTGTCAATAAAAGCACAAATTAGTCATTGCTAAATCCCGTACACAAAGTGTAAGAAGAGATTCCTCATTAGCTGGAATGCATTTCACTAATTGTTTTACCTGTGCAAGCAGACCCGTGTTCTATTTTGGCTGGCCAGCATTTCAAAGGAGATGTGATTAAAATAGTAAAAAATAAACTTAAAGGTCACAGATTAATCACCAGAAAAAGCAAAGACATCTATAATAAAGCATAATGCGGTTCCGAATGTGTGAGAGCATGCACAAATTTCTTCCTCAGACTGAGCGTCTGACTTCCCTCCGCTGCCCCAAAGCGCCTCATTCAGTTACAAAGTCAGAGATGTTGCATCAGTAATCTCTCCACCTCGCTTTGTGCCTTATTGGCCGCAGGTCTATTGAGGCATCAAAGCAGCCAGGGATCTCAGAGAGGAGAGGCCTCCTCTGCACGCTTCCTCTGATGGTCTGGCAGATGCAGAACACTTTCAAAGCAAATGAGTGGGCACGGGTGAACTGCAGCCGATCACTTAGATAGAGGAGCTGGCTGCCAGATGAACTTTTTCATGTCTTTTTTTAATAGTTTCAATAAAAGGTAATTACTCAGAAGACTTTCATGTATTAGAAGCAGTTTGAAACTTTAAAGGAAATCCTGAGCAGATATATCTAATATATGACACTCACTCATAACGGTAGACGTTTCGATTGGAAAAGTGTCGGCTCATGCCGTTCCAAGTAGGTCCTCCAAGTTTGTTTTCGCAGGTAGAGAGGTACACAAGCAGATTTATCCACAAAGCTATCAACATCCCCTCATATACTTGGTTTAAACTCCAATGATAGATTATTTGTCTTAACAAAATTATCATGATGAATGTTACATATGACCAGTGTCGTTTTAAATGTCATTTTTTAAGTATATTTGTTTTTTTCTGAATACTTTCTGCTATTCTGGAACATTCAACAGTGATTCATACAATCTTTTTCTTACCAGGCCCACATTCATGTGGCAGCTCAATTTTTACAGCTCTGTTGAACCAAACAGAATAAATACTCTACTAGCTTCAGATCATTATAAATGGCAGCCGCTATTCTCTCTGTTTTCCACGACCCCTCAATCAGCTCAACCTTAAGTGCTTCTTTGCTCTGTCCCGACAAAGAGGGAAAAGTGCATCACCCACTATTTCGTGCCAAAACCAGTGATTTGGTACTTAAAACGGGAGCATGTGGTTGGACCCCAAGACAGAACTGTTGCTAGTTTGGTGGGTCCAGGAGGTACAATTCAGACATTGGCTCCAGAGTCATTCATCATGCTTAGTGGAGAACTTTCCATACACCACAAATGACTAACTGTTGCTCCTTCTGCAATATAACCAGTCCCAATTCTGGCTAAACATTAACTCTATGAAAGGCTGCTGTGCTTGAATATGTCAGTGGTCTCAACTATTAGTGTTTACCTCTACTCCTTGTGAGATTCTTCTTCTCAGCGTATGCCACAGACGCTGAATCTGCACACGTTTTAATTCCGTTTTTGTCAATTTCTAAGGTACAGAACCCTCATCTTTTCCATCTCTTTTGGCGTCCCTAGTGTTTAAGTTGTGACACCCACTCTCACCCTATCCTCAAATGTGGAAAGTGCTTCCACTTCTGTCCTGATCTCTCCTCCTCTGGGGCTCCTGGACACTTTTCATTCCATCTCTGAAGCAGTTAGAGTCAATTCTTCTGCTCCTTTCCATTGGCCGTGCTCTGTACGTTTGACAAGTCTGAGGTCTGCAGAAATTCTCATTTGGCCTTCTGGGCCAACCCTGCTCCGTATCCCAACGGTCTCTGCCAAATCCTGTATCTGCCATCAATTCCTGGGAGCCTGCACCTGCACTCGTGTCTCCAAACAGCGACTCATTGGTATGACAGCTTCTACCTGAGTCCACGGCTAAGCCTGCAGCCTACCGTGAGCTCAGGAGAGGTAGAAGTCAACTTCCCCTGCTCCCCAGCCAGGCTAACTTCTTTCTGTTGCAACTCTTCAGCCTTCGCCCTTTGGGTTTTCCCTTTCCCAACGACAGTAAGCCTGTTTGGACTCCATGCCAACACATTTCTGCATGGTTTTTCTGGCTTTGTCATCTCCCAGAGATGTATCACTGAGCAATGAGGCTGAGGCTTACTTCTTATGAATTTGTTGTCACAGTTTCTTTGTAAATCTACCCAATGAAGGGAAAGGCATCCAAGATGTGAATAAAAACACCTTTCACTGGCTTTCCTTGACACGCTGCATATACTTTTCCACAATCCCAAAAAATCTATGTTACCTCAGCCTGAGACTGGACCCTGTTTGTACAGGTGAAAACATGTTGGTGGCAGTCTGTCAGTTTGTGTTAGCCCTGCGATGGGGCAGTGAGGCATTGTGAATATTGTTTATGGTCAGGATGGAACAAGCCTAAACGATGAACACAATCGAAACAAATTGCCTTCAGGCTAAAGTATTATACTAAACAAAGAAAAAGTTACCTACAGTGTTCAGAAGAGATTTTCCAAACACTTTGAAATCAATCAAGGTTTACTCAAAGTTATGACAAATAGAATCACTGATCAATTTAGTAACATAAATACATAAAATGTTTCATGTCTTTTGATGAAGTAATATGTCAGTCATAAAAGGTTTTAGGCTACATCAACAACTTTGGCAGTTTTAACTCATAAATACCAAGCTGCGGAGCAATCTCAGCACCCAAAGCCGAAGCAGTAATTAAACTCACACAGAAATATTTCTATAATTTCTGCTCTCTGCAGACATTGTGGAGTTTTGCGGCAATTTGTGCGCTGCCAGGTACAGTGTTTGGGGTCTCTCTGGTGTGTTTTGCCGGGCAGCCTTATCCCCTGTTCAATCTTGCCTTTTGTTTTCCTTCATGAAAATAAATGAAACGGTGCAGTCATCTGCAGAGGCGAGCAGAGCTCTCTTGACTGAGGAGGCCTTCGGGCTTCGTAAGGCTTTTCCGGCACGTTGTCATGGCAGTTCAGAGAGACTGAGGGAGAACATTGCAGCTCAGTGCTGCTGTGGAATGACAATGGGAAAAGAGCTATGGAGGAGATTGCTAATGTAGAATGCCAATCATAGCAATGTTGTTCTAATGTGCTCTATGAAAGACAGGTAATAAAAGCCTGAGACCAAGAACCTCCTGACGGACAAATAATATATTTTGGAAACAAAACCTGGCAAAAATAAATTGAGATGATGAAAATATGCTGTCCACAAAATGAATCGAACTTCATCTGGAAAATGTGTGCTTTTAGATTCAGATTTCACTAGCTCATTGAAGACTAGGCTTCACATTATTTTACAGCTGGCAATTAAATCCACTGGTTTTATGTTATGATAGTAACACCACTGATTATAAAGCAGAACAATGGTATAATGATTCCTAATGAGGCAGTTCAAATGGACTGCCCTCGAGTTGAATTCAAGCTGTTAGATCAGAAAGTTTTTCAGAGTTTGTGGGGGTCTTATAGTTCAGGCTTCTTTTATGGCTTTATTTGCTCAAAGGCTGCAAGTTTAAAGGGATAAGGAACCGACCCAGGAGAGAGCAGTGAGGTCTTAATGAGTTACGTAACTTCCCTGGTGCTGCATATCCTCTGATGTAGCACCAGCCCAAGATTTTGGAGGACTTAAATCTAATCCACAGATGGAGGGAGATTTGCAGGTAGACAGGCTGGAATTCTTATTTGATGGCTTTCTTTTTCTAAGCAGAAAGAGATGTCAGCAGCCTCACTTTACACAGTGTCAGATGAAGAAAGTTGTTTCTGCCGTTATTTGATTTGAAGTTTCAAAAGATGAAGTGCACATACGAATGGCACTGTTTGGGAAACCTACGGAAGCTGCTTATTTTATTTGGAAAGATAAACATGACTTATACAAAATTAGAGCAGTAAATTTGTCAGTTCATCCGAAATTTGCCTCATCATCCACTGGCTGCAACAGCCACCCAAATTTGAAACACCTGGAAAAACTCCACACTGGCAAGAAATTCCACTTGTGACCTCATCTATCCATGATATTATTTTCTAAACAGGCATGGCCAGGTTGGACTGGTAATGTACACATTTGAAATGAGGTTTCCCTCTGGTCATCCCCCCCTTGACCCAGTTTGCTCAGCAGTGCAGCACAGCGGACTGTGAGAAAGAAAAGAACACATGCGCATGTGTTTTCCTCCCAAATCTTTATCTACAACTGCAGGGCACATTTTACTGGTCTTAATAGAATTTATTATTTTTTTGGTGGTCCTTAAAAATAAAACATAATATGGAGAAAAATGTCTCTCATAATTTAAAAAATCTTAATGTTTTCTACGTGTAACGGACTAAAAAAGGCTGATAGTCAGTAAACTAAAGTAGATTAGTTGTTCATTTACTGTCTGTAATGGACTAATCAGGTTGACTGACCAGCAGCTTCAGCTATGCAGCAGCTGGATTCTAAAGAGCACCGTGAAATCATAATCACAAAAAAATCCAAATAGCAAGTTTAGCTTCCGGGGAATTCTTGGGAGAGTTGTTAAATATGCATGAAGCATATTTAATTGGGACTTTTGAAAATCAGTAAACAATAAATAATGTTAAAAAAATCAAGTTCTGTAATGGACCTACTAGCAACCTGTCTAGATAGTAGACGTCTACTCATCCACTGACAGCTGGGCAACCAAACTCAGATGAATAAACAAATCATGTTACAGTGATGCGAAGAAAGTACAGTCTGTTTATGTTCTGGGGTTTTACACATCAGGACACAATAATGATTTGATAAGATGCTTTGATGTGCCAACTGAGAATGTTCAAGACCGAACCATCAGTCTTTTCCCTGATGGACAAACCATCCACCGCCTGAGCCAGAAATAGCCATATCCGAGCCTGCAGAGGCCTCCTCAAGATGTCCGATGAAAGTATGACTGCAGAAAAAAGGGATTTATTGAAGTGGTGTACCATTTCATGGTGACGGCTTTAAGAAATTAAAACAACTTTGCCAACTGGGATTAGCGAAACAAGTTATTTAAAAGGCAAAAAAACACTAATTAACATTTGAAGTCATACCTCAGATTTTCAGTGATGTGTGACCAGTCCAATGTATTTAAGTGAATTAGCACAGATACTAATTCATTTATCCAATGTAGAATTACTTTTGCATGATTTGCCTTCTATTCACAGCATCCCCGTAAAATGAAAAAATTAAAAATGTTTATGCTTGCTCACTTTTAGCATTGTCCCTGTTTAATGAATATTTGACTGAGTTGAATGTGAGAGTAAAAGTAATTGAGGGACACTGAAAGACATTGAATAGATTATTTTTGGGGTTTGTAACGTTTTTCTTTTCTTTTTTATGAATTTTAGCCTTTCTATTTGGATTTCTATTTTTTTCATTCCATTCCTTATTTTTATTTCAACCACCCTCACAAGTTTTTTGAGTGTTTGGATTTCTTCAAATATCTTTTGTCATGTCTGGTTAGTGAAAGTGTGCTGTTTTTACATGTACCTGCCTCTTGCTTTTGCATTTAGGTCCTCTGTCTTTGAATATTAAACTGAAGGCACAGAGAAAATCATCTTCTCAGCAACCACCAACATCTAGCTCATGCTGCTGCAAAGATAACAAGATGAGTGGGGTTTTTGATTGCTGTGTTGAATCTGACCTGTGGCCCCAGTGAACCAGATAATTGGACAGTACTAATTGCAAGTATAAACACACACACACACGGATGGATGGATGGATTGAGCACACGTTCATTGGCAGTCAAAGAAGGTTTCTCCATTTGCCTAAAAGTAAAATATGTGAAAGAGTGATGAAGACCATTGGACTTCACGGGACTGCTGCAAGCTTAAACTTTGTAACAACATTAATCAATACTTGCAGGTTGATTACCAAAAAATCAGAATTGGTACACACACACACACACACACACATACACTTCTTTTGCAATCATATTCTGCCTTTGTAAAATCACCTCAACCCTTTCTGTTTTCATTGAATGTGTATCCACTCAATAAATGTGCACTTTTGGGGAAATGATTGCTTAATCCTAAAATTAGTTCAGAGTATTCTGTCCTGAGGCTTCGCCTGAATAGCTTTAAAATGGTCTACTTACTGCTTACCTCAACTAGGCAGCACAAAAGCAAGAGCACTGGCTCAGTTCTTTCATTTGCTATTTCCTAACACACAATTTCTGATAAAATTGAATAGTTTTTTTTTTCAATTCTCAGAGGGTTTTAGCCAAGGAATGAAATATGCAGACTGCATAAGTGGGGTGTTAAGATATATTCCCTCTTTGCAGAATTCTTATATTAATAGTGCTTATACCTGTGAAGGGTTGCCCAGTAAACTGGGTAAGCTTTGAGCACTTTTTTATTTATTTTTTTTGTACGTCAACCTTAGATGCAGCTAAAAGCATCCTGGTGTCTATTTTTTCATCTTCAGAGGTGTTAGAGAATTGCCCATCATCAAACTCAATAAATAATAGTCTCTCGGTGTGGACATGTAGCTTTAATGGCGGAGGTGCGAGGGTCTATCAGGTCAGCGAGCTGCGGCATTCCCTGCACGTTGGACCTGCCAGGGAAAATAAAGTTCACCAGATCACAGTTCACTCTGGCCCCGTATGTAATCAGTCAGCGGTGGGGCCTGTCTGTCAGGCCACTGACAGCTGCCTGTGCCGTTAAATGTGCACAGATCAGTGGTCGTCAGAGCTATCCGCGTGACAGCCTCTAAACGAGGACTTTAAATTAGTTCCATGGGTGGTGGAGCATTTCATTTAAGGGTCCGTTCTACACACACACACACACACATGTACTCGAAACCTTTATTTCCATCACCGGCTCCAGTTCCTCTGCTGCCACCGCTGACCGAACTCTGTGATTACACATCATTGATGTTTCTTTTCACCTGATATTCCAGTCTGTCTGTCACAGGGCCTCTTCGTCTGTCCCCCCCGTGGCTACTGAATCTACTGCTCAAGGGAGATGCACCAAATGATGTTCAGCATCAAAACCACAACTGGAGTTTGTCATCTGGTTAAAAGAAATGGTGTCAAAATTAATACATCAAATCACGTTTCTGTTATGTTGCAGAAGTGTCTCTGATAATTGCATAATGCTACTAAAACGTCTTAGTCTCAAGTAATCAGATATTTTAGCAAACCATGAAAGTTATTCAAATTGTTTCTGGCGTGAAGGTCTCTTTTTAGTAAAGAATATCGATTCAAATGAAGCTATCCAATTAAAGAAAGTCACTTACCGACAACAAATTCAATGTGCATGGAGCACCGAAGAGGAACAAAACACAACGGAAAAGATAAAGTTAAATCAAACTCTCCTTCATTTCCTGGCTAATAGAACATCTAAAGAAAACCTTTTTCTGTCACAAACCAACCAGGCAGTCTTAAGAATGGATGCTCCCTTCAATAATAATCCTTCACAAATTTCTTTAAAATCTAACCCCAAGTGATCTCCATAATCTAGGATTACATCGGGCAGAGAAGGGAAAAGAGGCAATCAATCTTCTCTAAAGGTTTTAATCCTCTATGAAATAGACTGGATTATTTCTTTGGGTTAGGCTTTATGACCAGGATTTAATTCCTTTGAGTTTCAGTGCCAGCTCAATTCAGCTCCCTTCTCTGCACAGCTCCCTCTCACTCTCCACCTGGGGATCCTTGATTTATAGATATCATTTGACCTGTTAAGGCAACAGTCTGCCAAAAGTCCATGATTTAGTGCCAATGTCTGAGCTGACAGAGGTTCCTGCTGCTAATTTTACATGATCTATGGGGCTAATACCTGTACTCCTTCCACCCCTTTACATTCTGGAGGACATCAGTGAGAAACTGCCTATACTTCAAACTATCAAGCAGCTATTAGAACCGGTTCTGGCACTTGAGTTGAAAAACATAAAGAATTCCAGTCAGTGTTACAGATGGCCTCCTGGAAAGGTTTTAGAAGGGGAATACAACAGGTGTTCAGCCTTCTTAGTTCTGAAGGGTGTTTGCAGTTGCAGGAAAGAAATTCAGTCAAACATGGTGAAAAAGGAAAGTTTTACATTTTTGACACACAGAGTTGTTGTTTTTTGTTGTTGTTTTTTTTTTGATTATTTCCTTCTATATTCGGTTAAACCATTTACAAAATCAAAAATCACAGATTTTCTTTTAGAAAGTAATCAAAATGCTGTTCATACATAGCGGACTAAAGGTGTTTTAACTGTTCACATCCGGCTATCACTGGTTTCCTTTGACAGCCCCCCCATTTACCTGTTTTTTATTAACTGGTTTGTTTTTTTTAAGCCCCTAACTGAATGTTAACACTAACTATTCATGAAATACACTGGATCAGTTTATCAATTCCTACAAAAATAGGTTAAATTGTGTTTCCTGTCAGCAAAGGGCATATTTCTTTTGTTTTGTGAAGTTTTGATAGCTTAACTTTTAACCCAGACACCAGGTAAATGTGTGCAATTGTGTTTTTTTTTAATATACAGGCATTCCCTGACACTTTGCAAAGATTTTCTATCCATTCTCACAGGTCTTGTATTAATTTGTTCATTTTGCCAGACACAGGAGACTTTTATTATATTACTCTGGCTATTACAGTTTAATTCCATGCTAAATCTGTTTCCCCCTGTTTTTCAGTTTTGTCTCTTTATATTGGTTAAGGAGGTATACCCAGCTATAGCACAGGGGAGAGAACATTTATCTGCCAATGAAAAGGTTAGTGGTTTGATTCCAGGTTATACGGTTAAAAAACAAAACCTCAAGTTGCAGGAATGTAGACCAGATGTATTCCTTTAGACAAATGTATATGCTAAATATTTTAAAGTATTTATAAAAATGTATTTGATTTCTGGTTCATTTCAAAGTTAAATAACTAATTGTGTTTCTATGTCAAATACACAATCAAGATACCATAAAGGTTCCTAACAAATCGCTTCCATGTGTCACAAAGTAATCACAATGTCCAAAAAATCTGACTATGATGGGAATCTGGCAAGGAACAATAAAAATCAAAGAGCAAGTACACTTGATGAGAGTTGACGCCAAGAAATAATGGCTTCAAACACCAATAAGAGCAAAATTAACAGTTTAACTTAGTAAAGACAATCAGCAAACTAAAGAAAACAAAAGCAAACAAAAGCCAAAAAACATCTAATCAAAGCCACTTTGATCCGGCCAAAACCAGAACACAAAAGTCTCCTTGAGTTTATCTGTATGGATATTTTACATGATTTTGGTTCCCTTAAACATACATTTGCTAAATAATTTAGTATTGTTTGTGTTGGGGATGTGTTGTTCTCTGGGCCGCCATTTCGAAATTCACACATTCATCTTCGATACACGCTTTATCAGTTCGGGGTCCCAGGGGGGTGAAACCTATCACAGCTGCCATTCTGTGAGAGGCAGGGTGCTCCCTGGAAAGAGCCGAGTCTGTCACAGGTGCAACGCAGACGCGTGCAACAACAAATAACCATGTGCACACACACACAGTCTCTTATGGTCAATTTGAAATCAGTGTTTTTGGACGATACTCGCCACCAAAATGAGCACAAACTGTTCAAATGTCAGTTCCACTGACATCATATTCGTACTGTAGCTCAGAACTTAGTAAGACGTCTGATCTTCACTCTATTTTCTTTTCACTTTTGTATAAAATGTCCATTAATTATGCAGCTCTTGAAGCCTGAGGAAAAGTGCCCCGTTTTGTGAAATCACATTATAATGTGAGTGCTTTTGTGTCTTTTCCATAATCATGACATCCTTAGAAAGTTTAGTTGAGATTTGCATCCACTTGGTTTGCAATTTTCCTGTCTCTAAAGTACTTTTGTCTTCATTCTGAATACACTTTTTGTGTTCCGGGCTATTTATGCCTATGTTAAAAACAGGTTTTTAAAATAGAACAACTTCTGTGCTGTGAGACAGAGAGAGATGTGAGATTGGGATTTTAAAATGCTGATGACACAGCTAGCATGAATGTGTTGGATTAATATGGCTGATATATCCTGTTGGCACACAACATGACTGATGTTTCATGATGACCAATTCTTATTTTCACCATATTTGTTGTTCTCTGCTCACGTAATCACAACTCAAGCAGCAATACTAAAATGCACTCGGTATAACTGAAAGAATTAGACAATAGAGAATTTGAAAACCTTGCAAAACTGGAATAAATGACTATTTAGACAAATATACAGGCAAAACCAAGTATATTTGTATGATGTAAAACTGTTATGAATAGTCATATTAAAGGAGACTTTAAATATGTATACCCTCTATGATGAGTTTACTCTCATATTCCATCATGTTTTATGTCCTCAAATTAAAGCATTAAAACATTCAGAAACATGGTGTTAATAATACTAAAACAGAAGCCATGTGGCATCCTGCATAAAGGAGTTTCTGCAGAATCCAGGCATGTTCTGCTATATCTGGGACATGAAACTTTCGATCACTCTCCCTCTGCTGTCAAGAGCTGCTGTAATCAGACCTGCCTGCACTTGTCGGATCAGATCACTGTGACAGGGATCAGAAGTTTTCAGTCCCGGGAACAGCACAACACGGGTCTTCTTTCTAGAACAGGGTTTGTATCAGATGGCAACTGGGAATTTCATGCATTCGGTTTTTTAAGCTAGTGCTTAGGGATTGGATGTTTACCAAAAAAAAAAAAAAACCCAGAGGAACCAGAGATTTATCTGTTTATTCATTTATCGGGTTTAGACAGCAAAATGTTAATACGAATTGACATAAAAGGCACTGCAGTTGGAAGCATTGTCTCTGGAGAGATTGAGCTGAGGATGTAGTAATGAGGCACCCGAGCAGAAGGCTGAAATCACTGAATGTAAAGTTTTGTGTAATGCGGTGGATAACTACCCCCCCCCAAAATATAGTTTCTAAACTTTAAAGATGGATTGCCAATCTGCAACAGGCTCTGTAACATTTCAGAAGTTCTAAAACATCACAGTATAGTGTGGATGGTAACAGCAAAGGTTATGCTTTTAAAATGACACCTCTAAAATGTGTCCTCAAAATATTCTGGCCTCTGGCATGAAATGTAGACTATCTTGCACCATACAAAGTGTTGGGGGCATAGAAAAGGTGATCATTGAATTGAACCTTTTGCAAAAGCTCTATAAGGGGAGATCTGATCCCCTTCATTCACTTTTATTTTTTCCCTCCTGGGCTTTTCAGCGTCTTCCCTGCTACTGGATTCTTTCCCACGCTGTCAAATCTTCCGCATTAATTATGACGTCAGTGGTCCGGTCCAATGGACCTGTTCCTTCCTCTCCCAACTTGTAAATTAAGCTCTTTTTCGCTCCACGTTGACCTCAATACAGAATCAGGGTTTAGCCGTAAATAAATTTTTTCTGTCATTTCTACATGAAACACAATAGCAAATAATACTAATGGTAAAATTTTGGCCTCTTCTCATCAAACTTCAGTCTTGTACGTTTTGTAACGGGCCGATCACTTATGAGCACTTGTGGCAATAACAGTGTGTTGGATGGATGTTGATTAAACAACATTGCCAGTAATATAAACTGTAGAGCAAAGGTGCTATACAGGTTATATTTGCCACCGGCAGGATGCTGCATTCACATTCATTCTCATTGATCTTGAAATATTAAAACAATACAGGACAGGAAAAATTAGAAAAATGAGGTCTTCATTGAATTTCTTTTGCAGCTTTGACCTCGTGTCCACATCGGATTGATCTTTCGTTGTGTTCTCGGAGGATTCTGCTGACTAAACACTTCTCTGGTTCTATTATATTTCTCTTTTCCTTTTTTCAGACATAGTGGTACAGACTTAAGGTCAGGTTCATCACCAAAAACAGACAGCTGACCCCTGATGAAAGCGACAGAAAGTTTCTCAAGGGAAATAATAACTTCAAGAGAGGGCCGTGGCCCCAAAACGTTGACCAAAGAAATAAGGAAAGACATTATGGGACTACATCTACATTTGTTAGAGAGACATAAAAGTGTCTGGTATCTGCCGAATTACTGCAGTAGTGCTGTGACAGCAGGGGAGGACATTTAAAACATTTAAACCAGACCAAAGTCGTCCTGAAAAGTGCAAAAGTGTTGCAATCAGAAGCTCTTAAAAGAAAACAGAGATGTCTTTCTATCTTATAAGACTTCTAAGGAATATCACATTAATTTTCACTCCCACACACTTTAAAAGTGTTTGGACATTATTTGAAACACTGCTATAGTGCAGTTGTAGAAGGAGACGCATAGAGGTGTTTCTTAAGTTCAAAGATGTTAGAAGAAAGAAAACTTGTCTGAGTCATGTGCATAATAATTCTACTTTCTTACAAATTCATCTGTTTGCTTTGAGCAAGAGCATAACATTTCCTACGTATGTGGGTGTTATCATGATCACCGTAGCTATGTTTATGTATACAATAGTGGAAAAACCTTGCTCACCTCTGTAATCTTACAATTTAAAGTATTAAAAGTCCTGTTTTGGAAGTGTTCCAACCTTTCCACTAAGTTTTAATGTTCATAATCCCTCAGTCAGCTGCAATAGTTACAATCTTCACTGAATCAAAGCAGCTTTTCTGACACTAAGGCATCTAAAACAGATATGACATCAGATCTGTTCACCCACACTGACAAAGCCTCCATTTAAGAAAATGAAGGGTTGTGAAAAAAACCCATGTGGCCTATCTTTGTCTTTTTTGTATTGACAAAGCCTGACATCAGTGATATGAATTCAAAAGTCTTAAAACGGCATAAAGTGTGTTTTCCGTACAGAACCCACTTTCCAGGTTCAAAAACACATTGAGGCCTCCAGCTGTGAAAGAGAAAGATTCTTCTGTTAACAGAGTGCAAATGATGTATAAATCCATAGCTGAAAGTCTTTCTCTACAAATTCACAGTTTGATAACGCCTGAGCAGTATTTTTTTATACACCCAGCTGTTCAAGGATATGTATTTTTCGATAAAACTAAATATCTTTAGCTACATTTTTAAATACTGTTGTTGGGATTATGGATGAAAAGAGCTTAAATCTGAGGCTGACTGGACACACAAGGAGGTTGTAATGTTATGAAAAAACTGGACCAATACATCAAAAGATGCTGAAGTATCTTTAGTAAAGTAATTAGCAGGCTCATGGCCAAATCATATATTTATATCTATACTGTGATGTGTGCGATGCGAAACAAATAGAATAGACGAAATCAGGTTAACTAATGGATCCATCCATGTATGTGTGTGTGTTTGTTTTGGAATAAACAGTACATACTATGGATGGATGGAGGTTGTAACCCCTCTGTTAACGTTTTAAAAAGAAAAGACATTTGTTCTCATTTTGAGCCAACCAACATGACCAAAAGAGAAAAAAATAGCTGCAAAGGCACTTTGTGTTGAAGCTTTTTAACATTTGAGCAGATTTCTCTCTGCAAACTACAACAAACGTTTCACTCAACACTAATTTCTTCACTGTCTGAAGATTACAGCGTTATAGGCTCCTGCAATTTAATGAAGCATCTAGTTTGATTAAGAAGCAGTTTTGCAACACTAATCTATCAATGTCCTTTTAAAGCAAGATTTATTTACACTATCACAAAAGAGCCAACACATCTTACGAATAAGATAAAAATACACATCTCAGCATGTTTCACAGCATTTGACAAGGCACTGAACAGAGGGCTAAATCAGGATGACATTATTTATTCTGCTGACATCCCATGATAATAGCACCTTAGACAAACTCTGACGTCTAATGTTAATGACTTCCTGTAAATCCATTAAAATCTTTTCATAACAACTGGGCTCTTTTATGAAAATCCAGTAGGCCTATCTCTAAGGAGCATATTGCAGGAAAAGCTGTCGCGCAGTGGAACCACGGGGAGTGCCTGCAAAGTGTTTAAGTAGCTCCGTATTACACCGCTGTATCCAATTTATGAAGATGGTGATAGAGCAGTCGATCCATCTCTGCCAAAACAATTCCCTTCAGTCTTCGCGCACTGAAGCATGCATTCCTTCGTCGGACCACCTCTGTCATACAGATCCTCAGACCCAATGACTTCAGCAAAGGAAGTTTGGGTCAACACTGCACAAACAACTCAGAAAACATAGTGTTACTTATTTCAGTTAACATTCTGAAAAAGAAAAAAAGCGAAAACTTAAACTTTTTTGTAGAAAAGACAGAGCAATGGAATAATAGAGCTTATTAAGAGTGTGACATTTGTGTTTGGAGTCATTTGTTTGTCTATCAAGTAAGGCAAGGCACTCTGGGATTTTAAATCAGAGCGCTCAGCTGAGACGTTGCAAACTAGATCAGGGAGATCAAGTCGAATGATGACTAACTCCTTTGATTAGAAATCAAATTAGATATCAATGATGATGTCTAGACCTGGGAGAGGAGAAAGAGAACAGATGTGAAGAGCTGGCAAAACTAACATGACAGGATGTTTAACCCTCTTGAAAATGGAAAAACAATACACAAAAAGCTAAGTGAAGACTTCTGTCATCCATCCATCCATCCATCCATCCATCCATCCATCCATCCATCCAT
>CAJRST010033334.1:6208439-6288757 GCA_907169785.1 Menidia menidia
ATCCATCCATCCATCCATCCATCCATCCATCCATCCATCCATCCATCTTCTTTCTCATCTGTGGTTTTTACGTACTCCATAAATGCCTGATACTCAATTGGTAGCTAGCCTGGAGTTAAAAATCAATGTTGTGTTCATTTTCGTTTGAATTTAGCTTCCTGTGATCAGGTCTGTGGGCATTTGTCATTCGCTGCTCTCTGCAGCTCACATCATCTGAGTCAAGTTTAGGAAGTTGTCTGGATCACGTCAACACCTTGATTCATTTCTGTACTACATTCTGTAGTAGATTTGCTTGCGGTGATTTGTCTGTTCAAATCACATCAAAATATGAGCTGCTTTATTTTGGTATGCAGTTACATCCCTATGTTGTCTGTAGAGAGTACATGTTTCCGGAAGTTTTACGGTTTGTTCAGATGTAACTTTTCAAACCAGCGTTGTCCTGCCATGTTCTGTTAGAAGAGAAGAGGCTTTTCTTCCGACACCCCTTTCAAACAAGCCATATCTTGCTCTGACTGTTCGGAACTTCAACATTTAACATGCTACCTGAAGCCTGCAGAACCTGAAATGTATCTCGTTGGCTTTTTTTTTTTTTTGCAGTTTCTCTGAGCAATGCACAGGCTGAACCTGACAGGAGGTCCACTCCTGGAAAGCTTGCTGACTGCTTGAATGCTTTTCAGCTGTGAGTAATTTTGGAAGCGCCTCGTAACACTTCTCAGTTTTATGACAGCAACAACTGCTTCTGTTTTTAATCTTTGGCATTGTGTAAACGCACACCTGAATGCTTCAGACCAGCTTTATGGAAATGCTAAGATTTATTGATGATAAGTTAATTAAGTGCCCTGTCGTTATAGGGAAAGGTGGACTTTACTTTTGCAATCTGGCTTAGCTTTTATTAGATGAATAATGATACAGTTTAATATGTTGTCTTTTGGTATTTAGTTGAGGCTGTATTTAGTTTAATCTTTTTCTTAAATCGTCTTCTTCATTCCGGTTGCACGTTGGTCAAAGTCAAACCAATGTAACACAAAACACAGACTGAGTTTTTTTGTTTTAAAAAAAAAGCCCTCAATGGCCATCGGTCACCTCCTCTCAGTCCACTTACAGATGTTTGTTTGCCGAAGACAAAGCTGAGGGCAGTGACCCTTAAAACAAGCCGGCAGTAGAGATCGCTGTAGGACAAACCAGATAGATCTCACCTGGGCCTCTGTCCATGGACACTCCACTTTATGAAAACAGAAAATGTATTTGAATTCAAACGGAGAGATGGTTTCTCATCCCTCACTTCTGCTCTTCTCATAGAAAATTTGTGTTTATAAAAACTTTCAGACAGCATAACATTTCCAATGAGTCAGTCATTAAGAAGCCAATAACCAGTTGCTTCACACCATTTAAACAGATTGTGATAACTTGTGAAGCAAAGATATGACAGATTTAGTCATCAGTTTATTAAATTGAGTTTTTTACATTTTCAGATTTTGCTTTAAAACAACAGATGAATGGTTAAATAGAGAACATCAATCGATGGAGCTTTGACCTCTGAGTTGTTCAACCTTTGTACCAACAAAAGAAATTCAGCATGAAAGTCTACAGAAAATATCATCAGTTGTAGCTGCTCAGGAACTGTTGACAAGGTAATTTGTCCTGGAGTTGGCTCTGATGAAAATTCACTGCTGCCGTAACACACAAAAACACATTCATTAAACCCCGTTGAAGAGAGCAGAGCCCATTCCCCTTCAAGTTCCACTGAGTTTGCTTGGAGGTAATGCAGTGATAAAGGATTTTAAAAACTGTGGCACCGTGTAGTTCAAGGATTTACATCAAATTACATTTTAATGCACTGCGATTCTTAAATAATAGGGAAATAGCTCTCTGAAGTAGTCTTTTCTGAAACTAAATGGGTCATAGAGTCAACAACAGAGGTGGTTCTCTCATTTCAGTAGACAAGGCAGTGCTTTGACAAAAACAAAAAGAAAAAGGAAAAAAAAATGACACTTACTCCAGAACATAACCCTGACAAATTGGCAGATCACAAATATGTATCTTAGATTTTGAATTTGTCCTTGCTTTTTGAGCTCCAAACCAACTGAAGTGAGTCAGCAGGATTCTTGCTTCTTAATTCTCAGGGCCATACAGGTAAGGGTAAGAAAAGAATGTCTCTCGATTTTAATTTCTAAAGTTTGCCAAGGTTAGAAGATGAATCTGGAGGCTTTGTTCTGCTAAAAAAAAAAAATCACTGTTCAATTTATGCTAGTAAACAAACTGAAACTAAATCTGTAATTTATTTTAAAAGTACAATTATGAATGAAAACTTTGGCATTTTTATTCAGATACGAATAATGAAAATATGATTAAATAAAAGAACAATTTAAAAGAAACTGTTTTCTTGATTATTTAATCAATGTTGTGCTCATGAAAAAAAGAGCCCCTGATCATAAGTCACCCTGTCCTTTCAAACAAGGGTGGCTGCAGTGAAGAAATCCACATATATGTGGGTTAAGGAGAAATCTGAATAATTCTGTATTGTGTAGTAGAGATATGGTAAAGGACTAGGACACAAAAATGTGTGCAGAGAAACCTAATATATGTGTGATACAAAAAAATGTATACATATAAATTTAAGTTTAGTGAGTCAAGCAGAGCCAGATTGTCCTGACTTGAGTCATCATGAAACACAAATATGTAAATAAATATCTTATGTTTTATATATATAAGATCATGAAAGTGATTTCATTCACACATTTTGGTATGTGATTAATGGCTCGATTTTCAAAATTTTTGTGTATTTTTAATTTCAGATATCATACCCTGGGCTTCAAAGGGCCACCGGTTCAGACGTGCATGTGAGATCGGAGGGTGTGAGAGAAACTGAAGAGTCCAGCTTGCCTGCTTTTGGACCCAGCTTCTCTGCAATGGAGACAGATTTCCACGCAAAATCCAGATTGAGCCTCGCTGGCTGGGGATCCCTTTGATATGAGAACAGGGCTAATCCCTCAAGTTCTGACTGCTGCCATGTCTTCATCCTCTCAGCCAGGCGCCCTTTCATTAACCTTTGACTCCATACTGGCACCGGGTTTGAAGGGGGCTAGCATTAAGTGGGCTTATCCGGGATTGCTGTTGCTGTTGCAGCGAGAGGACTCGCTCTGTTTCCCACAGGTCTTTTAAGGTGTTGAACAGAACAAATTATGTAACCCTCGGTTACCTGCCAACCCGCTAGCTGCAGCGTCTGAGGAAGGGCGGCTTAGAATTCAATTTCTGTCGTAACACCGTAGACATATAGAAACTTGCACTGTAAAGATTCAAAAGGACTTTTTTATTTTCCATCCTAAGTGTAGGCTGCACTTATCCTGGGAGCTTGGAGAAACGAAAGTGGACTTCTCCTCAAAGTCCAGACTTTACCGGGCTTCTCTCGGCAATCTGCACGAACACTGGCTTGCAGTTGTTGTTTCAAACATGAAGAGAAATTAACACAATGGCGAGCAATTGAGAAAGCAGGAAAAACGATGATGTGTAATGGATTACATCTGTCATTTTCTAACACATACGGAGTCAATGATGAAAACGTAAGGATGGTTAAATTAGATATCAAATGTGTTAAGAAGCAGCCTTGAGCAAGTTCAAGGACAGTTCAGAACTATTGATTAAATGATCATGATGTCTGCAAACATATGTTAACCCTGTTAACTTTGAACTCCGTATGTCATAATGAAAAATTCAATACAGTCGATTCAAGGTCTTGGTTGAAATATTTTCATCAGCTTTGCCCTCTCTACGACTTCACATATTCAGAGGCACGCATGCTTTCTTTCTTTTTATGATACTGTTTATACTATACTGTTTATATCTACTATCTCTAAGGAGATGCATATTTTGTCCACTTATCGGTTTTCATGTTTTTTTTTTCTTTTTTCATCTATTTTTTACTATAAGTTGAATAGCAAACTATCTGCCTCTCACATTCAAAAAGAAACCTGCTAAACATTGAGAAATTGTCCCTGAAGTCACAATTTTGATGTGAAATACCTGATGATACCTCAACTAGGCCAGAGGCTCAAGCGTTCAAGTGGCTACTTTTCGAGTTGCCTCGGTTCCATTTATTTGTGTCAGAGAATCGTCAAGTGATGGGGTTTTTATGAATGAGACATTTGAGAGTAACCATTTATTTTCTTTCTTTTTTTTTCTCGACAAGGCAAATGAGTCAGGTCCAGCTAGGGTCTCCCTATCTGGTCCGGCCTCTCTGTTATTGTCCAGCCTCCCACTTTGTCCCATTCATCAAGTCACTGCATGCATTCAGCCCTTCCATTACATTTATTTTCATTGAAAGTGAAAATATTCTCATTGTCCCTCGGGCATTCACCACCAGCTGACCGTTATCGTTGGATGACCTCTCACTGAAAAATGGTTTGACATCCTCCTCCAGACAGCAATCTGCAACAATTTTGGTCTCAGTAGTTTGAACAATTTCTTTCTCTGTGACTTCCTACGTGTAGCAAAAAAAAAAAAGTTTAGTTAGATAACTTTTCTTCTGTTTAGGCTCCAGAGAGTTTATAATCACAGATCACATAATGCCCTAAACAAAAAACTCTTCTGTTCGGCTCTGTTTATTACAGCAATACCAAACTCGACAACGATAAGACATCACAGTTTAGGTGCGTTACATGATTTAATGGAGATATGACTGCTTACTGTCCACTTCATCATCATTTGCAGTAGATTTGCAAGAATGTGTTTACTCTCACATGGCTTTTTTCAGGAGATCAGCGTTGATGCCAGACTCTGTCTCCATTGGTGTCACAAAGTTTGAGTTCCTTGAGGATTTCACAGTGTTTTGAGGATGGTCATTTCAGGTTGTACTTCAAACTGACATCACAGGTAACATAACATTCGTTTGGCTTTATCAGCCACATACTTTTGCTTCTTTTGCCACTGTTCCATCTCAGATGTGGGATTCAGGAGGTAAAGTGGTTGTCTTTCAATTTTAAAATTGTGGCAAGATACCAAAACCGGTTATTGCCCCTCAACAGATATCAGGAAATGACTCTCTGTTCTCAGCGTGTCACAGAAAAGTAGCTTCCAATGTCACACCGTTGACATCAGCCTGGACTGCTAACAGCTGTTAGAAAACTCTTTACGATCAAGCAACATTATGTTTTAAACATCTCAAAACTAGATAATTTCACAACAGATCTCTTTGTTCTTTATCTGCAGGTCAACCTGTGGTTTTAGAGTTTCTCAAAGTAGGAAGGGACACAGAGCTTTTTTTAATCTCACCCTAATCAGTACACACCCAATAAACATCTGTCTTTAAGATTAGGTTTACAACATTCCTTATTGGAGGGTCTTTTTTGCTGTTGTTGTCACTAACTTTTTTTTCTCTTTATCAGCCGGTATTCTTCAGCTGGTGTGATGGTAAAGAAACCATTCTCCCTGAATTTGGTTCCAGAATTACTAAAATTATTCTTAAAGGGAGTTTTTCTTTCCAAAGATGCCTGGTACATGGGATTGGATCGCAGTGAAGTTTTGGGGCATTCTGTCTGTTTCTTTAGTCAGGTTTTTTTTTTAATTGGTGCAATATAAAATTGGACCAATTTAGACTTTAATTAACTTATTTTATTGGATTAAGATTGTATTAGAATCAACTCAATGTATGTTTTAAGTGGCTAGAGATTGCATTTGTTGTGATTTGGCGCTATATAAATAACGGAAATCTATTATAACAGAGGGGAGTGAGGTCAATGGATTTTTGCAATACCATACGGAGAAATGGAAATTCATTAGGCCAGGGCCATTTTTATGTTACTACCAGTCCAGTTTCTGGAGCCTTGTGTCCTCTTCCATCTTATATTTCTATGCTCAGCCATATGAAAATGTAGAAATCCATTGTATTGAGCAACTGTTGGAACCATTATACATCTTAATCAAATGTATTACTACATTGATTCCGTCAGTTTAATTACTCTAGTAATTTTTAAACCTGCTGACAACAACGATCACGGTGAAAATGAAAGTCCATCTGAAATTTCTTGTGATGTGCTATTTGGCTAATTGCTCCAGTGTATTTGTGTTTACTGTGAAAATGGAAGTCAGGAGGCTTGCCTCCCCCAAAAAGACCACTCTCCCTGCATTAATCAGCTCACTGATCAAGCACAGTCCACCATCTCACTTTCGAAGTTGAAAATAGAGTGTTGAAATGAATGCATAGCTATCACGCTGAGAATCAACAGGATGTCACCAGACGTGTGCCTGTGCTCAGTAATGGTTGGTTACGCCCACATTTTGCCAGTGGAGGGCAAAAAGACGGCCGGCTCAGTGACTGTTTGACTAACTAAATCATATCAAACATGTGAAAGAGAGCAGAGCCAAATGAATTCCTGCCATTCACAGCGGCAACTGTAATCTGGGTTTAGAAATGTGGATTTGCTGTAAAAACATTGTGTCCCAAATTTTACAAGAGACAATGTGACAATGATGATCTAAGACCAAGATACAGAGGCAAAATATATATCTATCTGTGATTTATCTGTTTAGTGACTATTCTTTCAGTAAACATAATTATTATAATGAATAGTATGTCACAGAGCACACATGATATCTTTTTATTTCCATGCTAACAGTTTCGAAAACAACAGTGTGAATAACAGATGTGAGGTGATTTGAGGTGATAAACATTTGTTAAACTCGCATCTTCACAGCAAGCACATGCTGATGGGGCTTTTGATACGTTTTGTTCTAATTGTGTCTAATACAAACAGTGACGTAGGTGTATACCCTTTATAATCCTCTGAGTGCAGTCTGTGTCATGAACAATTTCAAATAGTTTTCTGGTGCTTCTCTTTCAGTCTTAATCTTACTCTTAAATGAGAAGTGTCAATGATGCAGGAACTAAAAAATGTTTGTGGTCAGTAGGCACTATTAAAAATGGATGGATAAATGGATGAATTGTTGAATACATTTGCATTCAGAGCTTTGAAATATTTAAAGTAATGAGTAAGTTGTGTAGTCACCAAGTGCTGATACTGTTTACTCATTTTTGGTTATAGTCCATTTTAACACAGTTTGCACTGATAATGTTCCAGATCGAAAATGTACAAACTGTCAGGTCTCAAAGAAACTTCTCGATGTCACATATGTTCAAATATATAACCGATGATTGAATATGGAGTCACTTTCACAGCCTATAAGTGTAATAATTTTTATTGAATTCAAATACATTAACATTATGCTTTTGTATCATATTTGTATCATTATTACAATATTGCTGTTTACAACACAGTAAAAACACATTGCACCATGAAGTCTAAGACAAATAGAAATGTTGGGTTGTGCATTTTGGCTGCAGCTGAAGGCAAAACACAGCATCAGCATCCAACTTCAACAACAGTACATCAAACAGAGCCAGTAAGTGTAATATAACAAAGTCCAACAAAGTAATGATATTCAAAGAATTCAATTTTGCCTTTTTCTTTGGTCATTGGGAAAGCTTAAGGTTTTTTTCAACACCAGGTTTCTCTAAATTAGTGCTGATTGTTGGCTCATAGAGTTGATTGAATTAAGACGAGAAGAGCAGCCCACCTTGCTGCCACAAATCCTATTGTTGTATTACAGCTTCAGCTTATAACACTGACATCTAATTCTTTGGAATTAAACTTAAAAATGGGTGATACAATGTTTTTGTGCAGCTCATTTTTGTTTTTCATCTAGTTTTTTTTTTGTATCCCTTATCTATTTTCCTTTCATCTTTGAGCTTCTTGCAGGGAAACAAAGTAATATATTTTGCCTGTGGGTTGTGTGTCTGTGTGTGTGAAACGCAGTCAGACAGAAATCTCATAACGTCCAAACAGAAACCTGATCTTTTGATAAATCTACTTGACTAAAAGCAAGTTGCGGGTGCTCGGACAAGATAAAATATTTCTCACAAGCAAAATGTCAAAATTAATCTCCGACTTGTTTATTCTGAATCCATTCACTTCATAAAGGTAACACAACACAAATCTGGAGACTGCATGTATGCCATCATTAACATATGCTGGTTTTAAAGGAGAACCTGATTAATTTTGAGGATGGTTCATAATACAGCAGTTTTAAAGGAAGCATGAAAGACTTGCGGAAATATCTAAAAAACATACAGCCTGAAGGTAGATTGAAGATTTTGCATAAAGATCATTGGATGAGAGCGTGATAGGAAAAATCTAAGATCAATTTAATCTTTCAGTACTGTTGGTCATGTTGTAGAGGACTTAGACTTAGACTTTATTCATCCCTTCGGATGACTCCTTCACTCCTTCAAATACAGAATTGTATTCAACAATTTAGTAGCAAATCAGTGGAAGCAAAACCATAGACTACTAAGTGTTTGTTAGCGCTGCTATCGGTGTGTGTGAAGAGTGATTAATAACCCAAAAAATGACTGATCTGTTGCTTGTCTCTTACAGATACCGTGAGCCGTGGCTGCCATAGTTGAGACATTTCAAAACTCAGTTTCTTGAGTTGAATATAAATAAATAAATATGTACAAGCCTTTTCCCAAAGGACCAATTTGAAAGAGGGAACACTGCAGTGTGACACGTAAACGTGCTTAATGAGAAAACAATACTCTCAAACGTGTTTTAAGGGGCCTCCTGTCTATACGCCTGACACATCTGCATCCCATACTATTGACAGATTTCAGTGAGGCATAAACCTCACTGAAGTCTATCTGCTTTATGACAACTGCTGACATGGATCTGGGCTGCAGTCTCTGGGTCTATGTGGCTCTTGTCGGAAGACGTGGGTGTTTTTATCAGACTAATTCAGAAGTGATGGTCACAGTGATAAAGGAGCACACAGAGAGTCGGCACGGAGAAAAACAGAAACATTTTCAGCTTTGTCAAGCGGGCTCCACATTTAGAAGAAGGAAGCCTTTAAAAAGTGAACTGTATTTTAATCTCTTTCAAAAATCTCTCCCTCTGGCACAGAAATCCTCTCCGTGCTCTTTCCCATCGTCTCTGCTTCACTGGGGCATATGATGGGAGAGGTTTCAGCAGTGTCCCAAGGTAGCCGATCTTTGAGAGATGACAGGCCACGAGTTCCATTTTTATTATGATTTATTCGAGCCAGCCAGTTTTCTGTAATGGAAATTCATTTGAATCAACGCACCCTTTGCAGAGCCGTCCCGGGCACTGTACTGGCCATCTGTGAGCCAGGGGACACAGGCCGGGCCCGTCTGGCAAAATGAAAGAAACCGCTCCTAATGTAAACATTCGCCAAGCACGAGGATGTGAAAACAGGTCTCGGGCTCCATTTTCCAGTTTATGGGCTACAGTGTATTCAATATATTTTTCTTTTACCCAGGATACACCTTTAACCTATTTGAATATTAATAGGCATCTCAGTAAACTGACTTTAAAGCTATGTTTTTATTGTTTTTTTTATAGCATAACATTATATAGATATGCATTTTATTCCTTCCATGTACACATCTGTCAGGGCATTAGTTGCCAGAAGCTGACTGCTGCACCAACTTAGAAGAACACAGCTGCTGAGAGACTTGTCCAGTGAAATATCAGATCTCTGTTCAAGTGGAAAATTTGATTATTGCCCAAAATAGGAAAATCTACCACTGTCACAGCAAATGCAAAACAGCTCCAGAAGTAAATGCAGGCACGACTTCTGGATTAATTTAATTGCTCTCTGTTTTCTTGTCTTTCAGTTGGTTAAATAAAAAACCTGAATTAATGTGCTTTCATTTCCTCAAAATAAGCCATTTATATTATGTATTGACAGTGTGGGTCAACCTAATACGGTCAATTCAACCACACAATTTCAGAAAGTACTTCAGCTGCAACATTGATTAATTGATCCTCTGTTTGTTCACAATTCATCTAAAATTATTCAAATCCTCCTGTGTTCATGCATAGCCTTGATGTACCTCACTGAACTTTTTCAACTTCACTTCAGCCTAGCACAAGAACTGCTGAGTCTGCAAGACATTTTCACATTGTGAATCCATTTTCCAAAGACATTATTGTCGTTATCAGTTCTCCTTTTGCATTTTTCATAAAATTGGTTTAAGACTTGACAATACATATATGAGATAATTTGTATTTAAATGAGCGATAACTTTGCACAAGGTGCTTTCTATTAAAATTGGAGAATAAAGGGAGTACTCCTGTCGCTTAGTTGGCAGAGCATGGACCCTATTTACAGAGGCTGGCTCCTCAATGAGGCAGACTTGTTTGATTCTGACCAGGAGTCATTTACTGCAATTTTCTCTGTCCCAATTTCTTTTCTACTTTTCTTTTCTACTCCTCCCATTACTATCCAAAATAAAGTAAATGGGAAAAATCTTGGTATTCGACCTAAAATAATGGTAAAAAAGGAGATATGAATGTAATACAGATATTACTACTAGTACTATCCTATCTTTAATCCTCTTCTTCTTCTTCTTCTTCTTCTTCTTCTTCTTCTTCTTCAACATTTTTCGCATTAGCCTTGAAACAATTTCAATTTCTTTGGTTACTCTATCAATAATTATACTGGAGTAAAATGAACACAATCAGCTTAACAGTCCAGGCTGTAAGTCGCTAGCAACAAGCAAAAAATGGAGGTAGAGAGAGGCAGGGTACACACAGAGGTGCCCACAAAACAAATCCTGAAGAAAACAGCAGCTGGCCTGGCCTGGAAGGGAACCTGTAAAGGTGAGATATAAAAGCATAAAGCTGGGCTCAACACAAGTGAATAAATAAGGGCTGACAAGCACTCACCAACACCTAGGAGCCTGTGCTCAGGTTCCAGGAGCGTCTTACATGAAACCTGTCAGAAGGGAAGGGAATGTGGTCAGCAAACACATTTTTTACAAAGAAAAAGGCTTGCATGCAAGATAATTCGTCTCACCGATAAGGATGCCACAGTCTGGAAATGACCTCAGGGGCAGGGCAGGAAGTGATGGCAGGTGACTGGCTAAAACAGGGCTTGCCGGTTCAAGCAAAGGCTGCGTTCAAGAGCCCCCTTCCATTGGCGACCCTCGAGCCATTTATCTTCAGGAAACTTTACACGGCACTTCAGCAACAATCTAGTCAAACCAAACTTCGTTCTATCCGATAAACTCAAATGGAGCTGATGATGCTCCAGACGGGAGCCGCTGAGTTTTTTTGCAGCTGTGCCCGACAAAGAACATGTGGATTAAGTGAAATTTATGTGCCAGACAAGCCCACACAGTGACTTATAGACAGTGCTAGCCTGAGCTAAAAAGGATGGATGTTTTAAAATGTGATTACTTTAAATTTAACCACTCTGTCATGGAGACAGCTCCTCCATTCTCCCCAGCCTCCAGTTCTCCTACTCATCGACTGCATCAGTCACAGTTTTGGGAGATTTCGCTGTTATTTCAGGAAACCCCCGCACCTCATATGTCCACATCTCAGCCTACATCTAGTAGCACAGGAAATATAAAGTGGAAGGTGGGAACGAATGATGCCACCGCTCTGAAATAACCAGGTTACTTGTTGGTCATTAATGCTTAAAGGTTTGTTAAGCATAATATGGCTCTTACAGGCTTTCTGAAACACTATGTTTTTCACTATCCACAATATTCACAGTACATTTATCTAGACTCCTACATTGTTGGACTAAATTTTTTTATTTCTTTGAGTAATAAAAACCTACTTTGGAATTAATTTTATTTGCCCAGAACACAAAGTTGTGTTTATCACTCAGTCAGAAAGGTGTGTACGGCCCAAATGTCTTGATTGTCATCCTTTCCCCCTTCTAGTTTGTAATTATAATGGTAAAAGTTCAGCCAACTGGGGAAATAATATCTCTCTCTTTCTCGCTAAAATTAGCCTTACTTAATGTCCCTTATGGTGAATTAAATATAGTACATATCAGTAAATTAATTTTAAACTGCCCGGCAGCCTACTTGTCTAGCCTCTACTTTTGTAACGTATGTTCCATACAGTAATAGAAAAGTTGCTTTAATTAAATCATAGGCTTTTTGATAGCTCCACCAAAATAGCATGATGTAGGGTTTTTCCAATAAAGGAAAATAAATTAGGCATTTGCTGTCTCTCAATATGACAACATCCCGCGTCACCATATCTGCTCCAGTCCAACAAAGTACAAATCCCATCTCCTGTTAACTACAAACACATTTTGAAATTATATTGTAGTTCCTGCAATGTAATATTACAAAATAACACACTCTAATGTTGCCTGGTCGATGTGAATGATCCAAGCTTTGTTGTGGTTTCTGTTGTTCTCATTACCATTGCCACATATCCATCCATCAATTTTTTGCCTTTACCCCCTTAATTGATTTCGGGTCAGTGAGCTGTCTGTCAGCAGAGGAATGCTGTTGCACTGCTATTTGTTACAGGCATTATTATTATTGTTATTATTATTATGTTATTATTATTATTATTATTATTATTACTATTATAATTATTATTATTATTATTATTACGTTCATCAAGACTGTGGTGAAATGTTTCTGTCTGTCACAATATCTGTCTGTTTGTTGTTCTAATCATTATCACTGTCACAATTTACAATTAAAAGCAAAAAGGAGCGCGACTCTCTATAAGCATTTTTATTCTCAGGCTCTCTTTAAAAGTCTAAAGCAAAGAGAAACTGAGCTTCATGTAATAGTTTTTATTCTAAATATCGTGGGTCTCTTCCTCTGATTGTGGTAATTATGATTTGGAAACCTCTTCACTAACCACATTAAAAGACTTGGGGGAGTCTTTTGTTTTGAAGACAATGTGTTTCTCCTTTCCAGAAGAAATGCTTCACCTGTACCTTCAAACTGAACACACATATGGAAAGTGTTCTGCAGACCATCAGCAGCTGTCGGTGTCTGTGTCCATACGGTTTGAGCTCGGTGTCAGCAGCAGTGAGATGGTACTTAGGGCAGTCATAAGCCTCTCTGCAAATGTCAAAAGATAAAATGTGAACTCTAGGCAGCATAGGAAGGGGACAACCCTTTAAGAGAGGACTTTGTGTAGAGGTGACAAAATGTATCATCACAGTGTCACCGGGTTCATCCATAATTCAGTACTTGTGTGCTTGTACATATAAAAAGAAGGAAGTGTGCGTATGATGTGCCAAGGGAAGGAAATATATGGGGAGAGGCACGGCAAGGTGGTGAGTAGAGTATAACTGGAACGTGTCGCAGTAATTTTGGACATATTTTTTTACTTTGAGAGCTCCACTTCGTGATCCTTTTCATCAGCTGATGTAAGACGATCCAAGGCCGTTTGAGATGGTGTGTGTACGTGCCCACCGGTATGTGCATGAGCTCAGCCAGAAGAAAGACAAATATTAAAGATGATTTCTGTCGCTCACAAACTGATGTTTTCCTGAGCGAGAGGTTCTGCCGGCGCGGCTGAGGACTCACTGTCATGTTCTCAAGCAGGATGTCAATCATCCCGTGTATTTAAGTACCCCGCGCACGCTCACTGTCAGTGGAGCTCCAGAGATGTTCCTGATTTTTTAGCTCTGCTGCTGCCAAACTCAGTGCAATAGACACCAGAGGTGGGTTATTGAATACTGTATCATCAGCGGAAGCAGACTTAATCAATGTCTTCTAAGCAGTGACAGAGAAAACAGGCTACCCAAAGAAGGAGGAAAATTATTTTTCAATAACTTCTGTTGAGAAAATATAAATTGTGATTGCTCAATCTGACTGAGAGTCTGTATATTCGGGCACAGGAGCTTTCACCCACATAAGCTCCAAACAAAATTATGTGTTCAATACACCAATAATACATATCACTCTTTTTGACAGTTTATGTGGTTTAAGTGGCGGAGGATATGAAAAGCAAATGATGGAAAAAATATGAATAAAACATTGGCCTTTGGAAAACATATAGATAGGGTAGTTGTGTCTTATGTAAATATGCAAAACAAATATCATTCTAGGGTATATACATAAATGGAACCTTCTTTAAGACTAGGCAGCGAGAGGATATGCTTTGAGAATGGAAATCTCATTAGTTTGATATCAAATAAAAGCACTCATCTGGAGGGAATGGCACCGACACTGCTGTGAGAGAGCACAAGACACAGAGGGAGAGTGCAATTTGTCTTTGAAGTCTGTGGTATTTACAGAGAAAATTTTAGGTTATTTCGAGCCCATTCTCAAAAGGCAGCAGGTGGGTTTCACAAAAAAAAAAAAAAAAAGATTTTAAGATGCACGCTGTCCGTTCTCCTTCCAGGGTGTCAATATGAATGTTTTGTCAGGACTCCTTGATGTCTCAGCAAGAGCTGAAAGGTAGCCTTTGACACCGGTTCGATGTAAGACCCCCCTGTCTTTTCCATTGTAGTGCAGAATGTCTTGGTTGAGTGGTGCACGGACTTGTTTCCCTTTTGCTGGTTTCATTGACAGCTACTGTGAAGATGTAGATAGTGATACTAACTTACCTACGGTGGAAATGCTGAACACAGAGAGTTCATTCGAAGGAGTTTATGGAAAATCGTGACAGAATTCGAGTGCTGTTGCATCAGATTATTGTTGTGGTTGAATTTTGGCTTTGTTTATCACATTTGAGTTTAACTTGGAATTGAATAAAAAAACAAACAGTTCATGCTATCATGAAAAAAGAAGTCTTGCCGTAAGCTTATTTGTAAGCTCCACATTGCCATAAATCCAGTACTATAAATGTGTAATCACACGTTAACGCCGTAGCATCAGGTGTAAATCACAAACTATATTTTCTTCCGGAAACATACTTGTTACAGCATCATTCTAAGTGTGAGCGATGATGTCAGCTGTCAGATGTTTGTGCTTTTCATCCCATCACTGCGGTGGTCAGGTCTGTAAGGGGATATAAGTAAATAACATGCAAATGATTTTATTTTACATACAGTCATAATTAAGAGCAGCGTTTGCATGATGTTGATTTATGTTTGGTTGTCTCATTCCCACAACATCCCGCTGACGACGAAGCCATCTGACAAGTCGCTCTTAATGAGGTGAACCGTGACAGTTAATCTCTGCTGTAACATTTTCACAAGACAAGTTCATACAGATGAGCAGATTAGAACCAATAATTATGTCGTACGAAACAAGTGATCATCAAAGACACATTGTTGGCTTTTTGGGTCATCTTTCTTGTGTCCACTTTAAGCCACTTAGTACTGATCATGACATAAAAGTCCCATTATTTGCTTTGATTTTATTCAAACTTGCCCATCTGCATTAAAATAACCACATAATCATTTGTTTTCCTTTAAAGTTTGAAATTCATTACCATTGCTGCTTAACTATGCCATAACATATAGCCTACTGCACAGTATTTATATACCTAACGTCCATTTTTGTTTGTTTAATGTAGTAAATATTTCCCATCAAGGACACAGAGATGAGAAGAGATTTCCTGTCCAACCACATCTATAAATTATTATTTATGCAAATTTTAAGAGTATATCTTGTTTTCTTGGTAGCTTTGGGACATTGCTGGTCTCATTTGATACATTACTCAGCCCGCTACAAGCCTGACAAGGATCTAAATGATCACCGCATCTATTCACTTATTAATCACAAATACCGTATGCATTGAATTTTCATAAAAGGGCCTTTTTTAGACGACCTCTACATCATAATCACCGTCATCATCACCACCAGCAGCTTGGTGCAGCAACCACATCACCCAATAAGATATAAAAAGCTTAAAATGGGGCGTGTTGTCACAGCCCATGATGGATTCAGTGGGCAACACTGAATGTTGATCAAGGTGAGGCATGGAGGAGGCCATGCTTGTCAGGGACCCGCCAGCATCCCCAAGCAATCTTTGCAGTCAGGAGATGGAAAGAGCACAGCTCTGAAATCCATCATGTGCCACCTATGAATAGAGCATTGATAGAGAGGAGCCGCTGTCCCCCAAGTAACAACAAGTGAATGATTCGAAATTTTAAAGCTCACGGCATTATTTCAGTTGAAATGATTTATGCAGCATGTCTTTGGATTCAGAGTAGCAGCCACATTTAGTCATCAAATGTGAAAAGTAATGACTTTAAACAAATGGGCTGCATGCAGTCTGAGTCTCACACTGGTTTGATCAGTACTTTAAGACATTAATTTGTGATTGTTAGCTGAACTAGTTATCAGTGTGACTAAATGTGTGAAAATATGTTCTTTCTGACTAAGTTATAACCGCAAACAGCCAGTTTTGACATTGAGATTTTTAATCGTTAAACTCAGTAGTTTAGTAGTTTGACTGGATTTCGGACTGTCAAGTGTGTTTAACGGAAATCGATTGGTACCCGCTCTATCCCAATGATTCTCAGATGACCATTTCAAAATTATCTTTGCTCCACTGCTGGGAATAGTGGACATGAACCTGCTGGTAGATCTCACCAGTCAACATAACAAGACGAATATATGCTGAAAAAAACGAATTATTGTATTATAATAACAAGACCAAGGTGTTTTCAAGGTTGTGTTCATGTAGCAATTTAAGGGGAGTAGATTCCTTATCTGTAATAATCTTGGTTCTTCTTCAAATCTCTTCCACTGTGTCAGACAAAAGTAAGCTCTGAAGACATGCTAATAAGAAAGTAGCACACCTGGATGAGAAGTTTTGACCTCCATGTCATGTTACTCAGTGTCTCTTTTCAAGATCAGTTTCTTGAGTCATATTTGCTTAAAGTCAAATATTAATCTATAGCTGCTTTAGAGATAAAAGCGTGAATATGAGTTAATATTATAATAATCCCTTTGACAGTTATAATATTCCATTGCTACAAATCTGAAATTATGTTTGCTTCCATGGCTACATATTATTTCCACAATAAAAAATCTAAAAAAAAAATTGCCTGAACAGACAAGTAAAATGTTTTTTTTTTTAAATAGTTAAAAACATGTAAAAACACTGCAGGAAGATTTTCACATAATTTGATGATCAGACAACATAAAACAAACACAAAGCTCTAATTAATTACATGTTGTACTAATATAGATGCTATCTAGTTGAAATCATAAGGTTTGGCTGTCACTGAGGTGATTTTCATGCTTGTTGGTAACCATTAATCAAACTTTTATAACCATGGTTTGGCTATAAAAGATTGATTAGGGGTGTGCTGCCATGATACTGTGGTTGTAATGTTCCGTCCCAGCCCTCAAAAGACGTCCAGATCTTTTAATAGTTTGGACGCCCATTTATTTGGTGTCTCTCTGTTCTGCTGGATGCTGGATATATAAAGTTTGTGGGTGGTTCCAAACTATTTCAGTCAAAAAGTGATTGAAAGATTGTGCTATGTTTTCTCAAATAAATCCACAACACAACACAACATTTAACAACTGTGAGGACAAATATTTGTTAAACTGTACAGTAAAGTAGCCTTGCTAAAGCACTAAAAGAATAGATTTAAGACTCAATATTGGACAGATGCATACTGTCTTATTGCACTGTAAGTCAAGAGAATTGAACATGTCATATTTCCCTCATGTGTCCAGTAAAATCTTGTTGAGGGAAGAGTTTCAGGATCGGCGTTATCGGTTATCGGAATCTAGATTTTCCATGAGTCCTTTGAGGACTCTCCGGTCCTAGAACCTTAACATGGTTTGATGTATGTGTTGCATTAACAGCATTCAACATCTCCCGATGAAATTCAAACTCCAAGCACTTACAAAGTGGCAGCCTCTCTACTCACAGCACACGTTTGGACGTCCAGTTGTGCCAAGACCAAGTTGTAGATAATAGGCCCTGTGAATATTCAGTACATCTATAGCATATCATGCATCATGCAGATGGCTCAAAACTAGATCAAAGCATGTAATTAGCCACCTGAGGACAGTTTTAAGTGAGGGAGGAGAGATTGAGATTGAGGGAGTTGGTGAGAATTGCATTGATCATGGCAATATTAAAGCATTGCACTTGGCTCTGTAGCAGCTGTTCCAACACCTATTCTGTGTGTCCGCATCACAAGGTACCTCTTTTGCAAACATGAATCTGTACAGATCGGACTTCTTGTCAAATTGCTACACATCCCTTAACATCTCTGTGGCATGCTGAGATCAACAGTGAATTAAAAAATCTCTGTTGGGTCAAATGCTTGTCTTTAAAACAAAAGTTATACATTTAAGGTCTCCATAGTGATAAAAACCAAAATGTTAAAAATGTTCTGCATAGCAAAAAAATCCCATAAATTTGCTCTGTGGGGGGGGGGTGTACTATATCAGAAATTGCCTGAATATGTCAGAATTTGAATGCGAGCTCAAGGTTGAGGTTGTCGATAAAGTCACAGTCTTGTTAGGAGGAGGAGGGAGAAGGGCAGTCAAATAATAGCATGCAGTCCAAACTATTGTCAGGAAAGTCCTCTCCATTTCCCATGGGTCGCAAAGAGAGATAGAGATCTGAGAGGCAGCTCCTCGATAAAGATCACACATCGACTGAGAAACCTCCCCAGGATTTAATTGAAGTCAAACCAAGTCACAGCATCTTAGATCTAAAAGATGACCCAAGAAACGTTTCATTTTCCTTTCTCCATTTTCATATGGACACTTTTCCCTCTTACTGTACTTTTTGTTTATTTATTGAAATTCGCAATGTCCACGAAATGAGTCTGAATGTCACCCAGGACTCCCTGCTGGCTGCAGCTCCCCGACTGATTTGCGTGGCTGGAAGCCCCAGAGGTTCGATGACATTGTATACTTCCAGTGGTGTTGAGAGGCTGTGTATCTGGCTTCATTTGAAAATACGCATGATTTGCATGAACAGAACACTATGCATGTAAAGCACCTTTAGGTATTTCTTAAAGTCAGTCATTTACAAGACCAAATCACTCGCAATTTTGGAAAAAGACAACCATCAAGACCTTAAGAGAAGATTTTCTATTTGGTAAGTAAGAAACAAAAGAATTTGCACGTAAACAAAAATACAATTGGACAACGACTGGAAGAACAGGAAGTACTGGGCGAGCTGGAGAAGAGAAGCTGTATGATCTGTTTGGAGCGTTGATGCACTGCCACATCGTTACACTATAAGTTATGACTGTATTAAGTTTTAGAATATTGCGTGCTGAAGCTTTGAGTGAAGTGAAAGGGGCAGCTTTATGATATTTTTTATCACGTTTAACAGAAACTTGTATTTCAGCTCAAACTAAGAACTTTGTATCAGGTCCACCCTCTATTTAGTATGTCAGCCAATGCCCCATGTGGTGGAAAATGAAGCCAGAGCAACCGTTTCTCTGCAAAGGCATTTTTCGTTATCACAGATATGCAGCCATTGCTTCATTATGAAATATCTTAACTCAATGAGAACAGTGTGGACCAAACACAGACTGTGATAAGGTGGAAAAGAAAATCCCAGTTCCACATTTTGAAAAATGTTTTTCAGAAAATGAAGAGACAGAAGCAATTGGCAGATTCGAGTTGGCTCAGTCATGTTACAATTAGCAGTAATGGCTCCATGATGAGAGTACCGTACCATACTTTTTCCTTCGCCCGCATTATAATTACTACATTTCCTAAGAGGGCTTTGTTTTGAAGCGCTGTTTTGGGGCACTTGCTGAGATGACTAATCATGCAGTTCTTCTTGGATCGGTCTGGGTATAAATTTGACGATCTTATGGTTCCCATGATATCATTGCAATCCACAAAATGTTTATTTTTATTAACCCGCTGTAACTTTTACTGAACAACGGCCCCAAGGGGGCACGTAGAGAATAGTGATAGATTGCAAAACATAGTGCACCAGCACAAGTGAAGTTGAGCCAAAGTCTGCCAGGTGACCCAGCTGCACAACAATAGCCACCTCTAAAATTTGTTCCGAAACTTTTTCCAGCCACAGCCCCCACATAGTCATTTTCTTTTTCTTGGCAACCACTCTCACTTGCACCCATGAGCTGTCACCCCCAACTTAGGCTGCAGCGTGACAGAAAATTTAAAAATTCCCGTCTGTGAATTCACATGTTTACTCTCCTTTTTCTGATACCTTTTGGAAAAATATAGCTCTCACACCCACTTTTTTTTTAGCTGAGCAAGAATACATTCGTTTTAGAGAAACTTTTAAGACTATACAACCTTAATAAGATATACTGCAAGGAGCTTCTCAATTTCAGCCACCAACAGCTGTCCTTTAGTTTCAGTGTTGGCATGTTGTGAACTCAACATCCATTTTTCAATAAATGATGTATACGCAGTAAAATGCAACTTACGAAACACATTGTTCTGTCAATGCAGTGTTTTCCTGTGACACTGTGGGTTTATTACACCTGTGTCACATCAGACTTTGTACTGGCACCTTATCCCCAGTTGTCTGACAAGCTATTCAGGCAATTATTTCTGTTGTCATCATCCCAGTTCCTAATCTTAATTACCCACAGTACACAACCTAAACCTCCTAAGACTGATCCAGCCTCAAGGTTCAAGTGGTTCCTTATGGCAGGACAAAGCTCCTGTTCCCTGAAAGCTGAGCTGTCAGGGTGGGACAAGGAGTCAGTGATTGATGCTTTTCCCAAAGTGGCAGATTGTTCTGCTGAGTTGCCTCATACACCAATAATGACACATGATGGAAACCCCTGTCAGTGAGCCGTGATAGGATATGAAGATGGATAGCATCCTGGATGGGAAGTGATTTTGTTGAGCAGGAAGTTAAGAGCATTTTTGTAGTGATTATCTTGCACAATAAATGCCTGCAGTGCAGTATTTTGAGGTGATGAGGACAAAGTCTAGGTTACAGTTCGCTGTACAGTTATTATCATTTTATTTTATAGTCTGACCCTTTCTATTTTGTGCTATAGATCAATAAAACAGATGCAGAAAAGTAGTGATTAAAACAGTTCTGAGGTTCAATGACACATGGTGGTCTAAAGATTAATGAGCGCGCTGTTTAAAATGGATGTCACGTAGAAATGTGTCTGTATCGACTGGATTAATCGTCTTTAATGGCTTACATTTTTATCTCTGTAACATAATTTCAATTGTCGCACAAATGCAAATCACCATAAAAGGAACTCCTAAAACTCCTGATACTCCTCACCCATGGCACACAGATGCGATTCATTAGGCCAGTTTTGAAATTTTAACACTGCTTTGTTGTTTCAGCAACCTCTTATGACACATTTTAAGTGTGTCTGATGTTGCTGGAATGCACCATTGTGCGGCCACAGCTCACAGAGTGAAGCTGTGAGCACAGTCTGCAAGCACACTGTGTGTACTTGAGCTGGCCTTGTCACTGGAAAGCAGAGTTAGCACCCTCCTTTTTCCCCCTGCTTTTACAGCTTCAGTCTCTTCACTTGAGCTGGGTGATTTTAATTTGTCAAAACTGTTTACCAGCTTGCCTCCAAGGCTATTACTGGTATGTCATGAGGGAGAAGCTAGGTAATGAAAAGCATACAAATGACAGATAAAAAAGCCTTGCTGAGAAGGGAGAGGGGCTGGGTAGATAATGTAGGGGGATCTTTCATGTAAAAGGAGGCTGGCATTGATTTATTATTCCATCTTTCTCAAGAATCAATTATGCTAAAATGCTAATCGGGGACGTTATGAATTTTTCCATTTGTAATGAATAATTCAAATATTTATTGGGTGTGGGTAGACATCTCAAATTACTTTGTCTTTTTATACAATGCGAAACCTGCGCAGCCTAATGAGGTGGTGTCTGATGCCCTCTTTGCACATACAAACCGACCTGTCTTATTGGGGCAGTGATTCTGTTTTATGTTGTACAGTACCATTAAAAAAGGCTGAACTGGCTCTCCTCGGAGGCTTTCAACTAAAAGGCTTTCGAACAAACACCAGACACAAAACCCCATCCTGTGGCGCAAAGCAACACAGCCCTGAGAGTGCCAAACTGTGTGCCAGGAAAAAAAAAAAAAAAGGACTCCAGCCGGAGAAGTGTCACTGGCCAGAGTAATGAGGCCACACAGACACAAGGATGACAAGGACGCGTATGGCTGGCTGTCGTCATTTAGGTCCCACAGAGCGGACCACCACACAGTCAAACCACATTAATGTCACACTGCCCCATCATAGGGAATTAATTATACACCTGTTAAAGACAGACCACTGGAGCGCTTCCTTCTGAAATCCATCTGGATGTAACATCTAATCACATAATGTTGTGGAAGTGGCTATTTCTTGTGATCGGACCACAACGATGTCTGTGATCATGCTAATGACTACAGCATGTGTCATTTTCTGCAGATGCTTTTATCAGAGCCGCTGCAGCCTAAATCACTGCATTTCAGCTCAGGTAAACTAAGCTCAAACTTCAGGGGACAGTAAAACTCAGCATTTTTGACAGAGAGCTCCAAAGTTTGTTTGTAACTACAACTTATGGCCCTTTTAAACGAAAAACAATTTTCTTTGGTTGCAGCTGACAGGTAGCAATGCTAGCTGTCAGCAGCAGATAAAATAAAACCATAAACTTATACGGATTAAGATTCTCACTGTGGAGTTTTAAAAAACTTTATGAATCGGAATATGTGGAAAGGTTTGCACATGCTCACTCAGATGCACGCAGAGCAGGAAAACAACAGTTCACTGCTGTATCTGTACATAGAAAATATTCTATCGATGCTGTAATGAAACTTTGTTTTGGAATTTTGACTCAAAAACCCAAAAAGTTTTCCCTGACTGAAAGTTTTCTTGCGATTCCTATTCAAAAAAGTATACCTAGAGTTGGAACCCAGAGTTTTCTGGACACTCTTTCGTGGAACTAGCTCTCATCTTTGGTTTGGTCTTCCTTTTTAAACTGTTTTCATTACTTATCATCCTCCTTTTGTCTATTATTCTCCTAACCAATATCACGCGCCTGAATTATTACTATTATTATTATCATTATTATTTTTATTTACCTTTGTCTTTCTGTGTTGTCTTCTCAACTCCCAATATGTCGAGGCAGATGGTCACCCATCTTGAGTCCGTTATACTGGATGTGTCACTGTTAAAGGGGAGCTGTCTTCCCTACTGTCTCCAACCGATTCAAACTAAAATCTGAAGCAATTTATGGCTGTCTTTGCTGCCTTACTTTTTTGTGAACCGTATGAACTAATTTGGTGGAATTTGATTGCAATAAATTGAATTTATTTCGGTGTTCCAAGTGAATTGGTGTCTTTTTTAAATAGACTCAGTCTAAATGAACTGATTTCAATAGACTGGCAATTTTAATTTAGTTGAATTTGGTACAGTATAGCTCTGCTCTAAAGTGCACGAAGGAAGACTGACCACGTGTAAAGGAGATGTGTGGAGACTCTTGCAATAAATTATGTGACTATTGTGTTGTTTTGAAATTTTTGCCAATTGCTCATTGGTTCTTTGATACTTTAACTTACATATGCTCATATTAGTGATGAATAATTTAAAGATAAATATTGGAGTAGAGTAGAAAAGGTTCAACGTGAAGCCTAATGTCTTTTGAGTGTGTTCCATTATGTCCATGAGTGTTTGGTCTGCATAACAAATCAAAACTGCACAGCTAGTTCGTACATTTCTTTGCAATTGTTGTCTTTGCAAGGAAATCAACTAAACTTTTAATTACATCGAAAAACATCTCAAAGAGCAAATTTACTACAACAAAAAAAAGTGTGAACATCCACCTTCACTGTGGTGGAGATAAGGCAAGAACAGTTGCCACATTTCTTTTTTGACAAAAATTCAGCGAACAAGTGCAGAAATGACACGTTGGTGTTAATTAGACAGCAGCGGCGGAGGGATCGCTTGATCCAGCGCTCTGGCAGCCAACCGCAGCCTGATAATCAGGTCACGTAGATTGATATGATAATCCCAGGGGCACCGCATGAAAGGAAAGGCTAACTCTGCATTGGCAGGGTGCGAGCCACGGATGTGAGGGAAAGATTTCCTTCTGAAGTCAGAATCTTTCTCAGGCAACAGAGGGCGAGTCGGGCACTGAAAAGAAAAAGAGAGAAGTGTCGGGAGAATGGGAGAGAAAATTCATTCCTCTTATATAGATAATAATCTTGGCTACTAAGGAATTTCGCTCAGCAGCAGGAAAAGAGCCAGAGGCTTGAAATGCACAAAAAATTCGTAGATGGGACTCAAAAGTGACAGAGGATTGGGCTGCATTACAGTCTCCTACCTCATCCAGAGTTGAAGTGGTGGGACTTAGGAACCAAAAACAAAAATCAAAACTCTTAACTGAATCTTTTTTTACACAATCAACTCAGCAAATAATAAAACCTTTAGCTGGAGAGTTGTTTATGCTGACAATCCATTTTTCTCATTCTTTGTGTTTCATTCTGGGCCTTCTGATCGGTGGTCAGTTTTCTGTGAATTTTCTTTACGTTCAGTGGAGCTATTGAATTGAAATTACCTGATGACATGCTTGAAAACACAGTCATGGAAAACAAATTAACTGATAAACTGCTTCTCCTTTGTATCGGACATCTGTGAAAATCCATTTGTTCACAATAGTTGGTTCACCAACATTTTGATTGGAAAAAACTAGTTCCTAATAAAGATTAAAGACCTTTAGACCTAAATCTATTGAGGAATATTAATTAAAAATTATTGAAGAATTATTAAAGATTTAAATCTTAACAGAAAAAAGTGGAGATTTAACTTCTGTTCAGCTTCTTTCTGAACTTTGCAGTATGACTTTCAAAGTTTGAATTTGAACATTTCATATTTTTGTAGGGTGCAAAGCCTTGCTCCTTGTTTTGTCTCATTGAAGTTGATGGGATAGAAATGTAATCTTTAATGGCCAACAAGCAAACTTACTACTTACTGTTTAGATCTTTAAGGTATAAATAAGATAGAAAAAAATACTTAAGATGTTTTTAGAGACTAAATATATCAATCGTACATAATACCTAACTTTATTGGATCATAAAAAATGACAAACTGTTGAATTGATATGATATATATGAAAATATGCAGGAATTAAAAAATGGCCGGGTGCAAAGATTTGTGTTTATATTTAGTGCCAGGATTTAACATAAACAAATGACATCTAACTGTCAGTGTGTTCTCAGATCTCTCTTGAGATGAGCAGAAACAACCAATACATGAAACACCTGCCTACATACGTGATGGTGAGACACATCCGATTCTGTCAAGCTTTGATCTTATGCATTCTCTTCACATTTGAAAAGGAGCATTTTAT
Source organism: Menidia menidia (assembly GCA_907169785.1). Lineage (NCBI taxonomy): Eukaryota > Metazoa > Chordata > Actinopteri > Atheriniformes > Atherinopsidae > Menidia > Menidia menidia. Next base: position 6,233,480 of record CAJRST010033334.1, read on the forward strand.
GCATATCAAAGACATTCTGTGGGGCTCCATCAGAGCTTCATAGGTTGCCAGACAACAGTCACTCATCGGCAGTGCACTTTTCCTGACATTTGCAACCACATGCCATTACCAAAAGGCCTCGACTTTCCTGGAGTGACATTTAGGTCCTGAGTGAGATATACTGTATCAACATTACACGGTGCAAATGGGGACCAAAATCTATTCTGCCTTCATGGAAATGTTAAGAAACCAGGGATCGTGTCTGTTAGCAGGAAACGGGAAACAAAAGTACACAAGCAAAGATCCTCTTTTTTTCTCTGAAATCTGTTTATATTTATCGTGTTAAGCCGTGTTATTAGCCTTAATTAAGTAATGCTTATGAGATACAAGTGAGAGACAATAAGATATTTATTCTGTCTGTGGAAAAATTTGGGGCTCAGATGTGATAAAACAGCCAAAAGTGACAAAATACCACATGCCCTATATGAAATGTTTCCAATAAAAAAAATTGTATTAGTGGAGAGTCGCACGTGTAATTCATGAGAACAAATAAACACCATAACGGAGATGAAGTCTTTCCATAGTGCTAACTAGTTAGTCCACAAACCTTTTGGCGAATATTAGCCGTTCCAGGCAATGAGTGAAGGTTTATGAAAAAATTGAATAAACCAGTGAAAGGTTATCTCTTGCTATAAAGCCTTCATGACAGACCTATGAAATTTCAAGAGACTTCAGGCAGGTTCTGAGTGTCTTCTTTTCAACGGGAGAATTCATCATGAGCACAGATTCACACTGATTCAGTACCCATTTCACACCTGCCACTCAGTACATTTTATACTGCTTGGCATGTTTTACAATTATGTTCTACAGTAAAAAATAATATATTATACCAAACCAGAACTGAGAGGGAAAAAAAGAACTTTGTTTTAGACCTTACTTTCAAGAACTAACAAGGCATACAGCTGGCATGAATATAAAAAATATCCTCTTCCTGATATTATAGTATACTCTGGTGAAGGCTGGAACAAAACAATTCCAGTTCCAAAAAACTGTCCTCCATAAATCTGAAAATCTACACACAACTTGAACTGTAGTAATATAAATCCAGCCTGATGCAGACTTGGTGTTTAACTCATATTGGTTCCTCAGTTGGTATCATAACTCTTTACCCTACACAACCACAATAATCTGTAAAGATAGACACTAAGAGTCCACCGTGAATGTTGTTTTCTGACCATCATTTCAGAGGCTAATGAGCAGTCACTTGAGACAGAAGCTACACAAGCTGTGGTTAAAACCCAATGTTTAACAAACTGACACAAAGTAGTGAATGGGTGAGAAAAAGAGGGAGAGAAAGAGTCGTTATCAGAGCATTTTAGACAGCATGTAACCCAACAGAACTGCTTCGCTTCACAGGGGCTGGCTTGACCTTTTCAGTATTCATCACCAGATTGCATCTCCAGCTTCTGAACCAATCAGCACTGCGGAATTTCCAGGTCAGCGTATCCACCTTAAAGCAAAAGGTCACCCGAGAGGATCCAGAGTCTGCGATTACTCGGAAGACAGTGCATGGCGAAGAGGTTTATCTACCTGGCAAATGACACATTACCTCACTGTGGCTAAAGTCCACTTAAGTCAGTGGCAGGAATCCTTTGGCTTTTCATCAAAGAAATGTGCTGCTTCAGAGGATGTCAGTCTCAGTTCAGATTGTGCTGATAGACATTGTGCAGACTGTGGAGAAAGAGCATCTTGTTATTTGTGATAAGTGGGTAAACACCAGAAGTACCCGTACTGTAGATGTATATACATATAATGTGCAACCCTCTTCCATAACAAGGGATTGAGTCTGGACAGAGTGTAAAACAACAGTCTAACATTAAAATTCACAGACCTGATTCTGAGCATATTCTTATTCATACATCTATACTACTATGTGCTCAGTTAAATGAACATGTATATTGCAAATTCAAGCCCACATGACGATAATTACTTTCAGTTTTTTAGGATTCTCTGGGTACAAGTTTCAAACTTATCTAAAGCAAACTCTTGGTCCGAGTAATATCCTTCACCACACTCCAGCTTCGGGTCGTATAAATGTAGATGTTTCTGAAGAAAAGGTTCAAAAGGATTGGGTGAGAGGGCTGCAGTAGTTGGCTCAAACCCATCAACGCAGTTCTATTGACCTCCATCCGTTTTTGTGTTTCTCTAACTCTACCTCAGAAATACAGATCAAAGCAATGATATCAAACGGCACACGGAAGAAAACACAGGCCAGTAAGTGTGAGTTTTGTCCACTGTTGCTCCAGGCATCTCCGGACTCAATCAGTTTTTTTGGCAGATACGATTTCTGCATACAAGCTGAATGCTTGTTGAATTCAACATTACATTCCAAAATGCTTTTATCCCCCCCTAAGAGAAGTCGTAATCACTGTGCTGAACTGCTGCATGTAAGACAAGAAGTGAAAGTTATTTTTCTATGAATTTTAGCCAGGGTTCTGGGTTCAAGTCCCCGGGGGAACCAGGACCTTTCCTGTGCAGAGTTTTTTTGTTCTTCCTTTATCTGTGCGGGTTCTGTATGGGTTCTCCAGCTTCCTCCCAATGTCCAAAAACCTGCATGTTAGGTTGATTGGACAATCCAAATCGCCCTTAGGAGTGAATGTGAGTGTGTGTAGTTGTTTGTCTTTGTGTGTCGATATGTGTGGCCCTGCGATGGACTGGCAGACCATCCAGGGTGTACCCTGCGTCTCGCCCACTGACTACTGGGATAGGGTTCTGTCCCCCTGCGACCCCATTTGAGAATAACCGGTTCAGAAATGGATGGATGGATGACCAGGTACCATCACAGCATCTGTAGTGTTGCAGCTGTAACTCAACACGAGCAACCAGCTCAATCATGAAATAAAATAAAAAAACATTACATCTCAGGCATTTGTGTAAGAATATGTCAGTCACAACTAAAATAATATGGTGCACCACCATTTTTGTGATAAGCAGGCAGGCAGATACAAATAGTTGAGTGATGAAATGAGACTTGACCTCAAGAACAATAATTACGAACAACAGTAGCAATTCAATTGAGATGGAAATTAAATAGAAAAGTATTCTGCCTGCATGGTGATGAGGTGTGCCTTGTAGAGAGCATTGATTGTCTTCTTTGAAAAGGAATAATTGTAATAAAGCAAAAACATGATGATGGATATGGTATTCAATATGCATTTAACCTCTCATATGACAGCATTTCTCTGATGTCTGGTATATTGGAAGAAGACTGTTTTCTCAAAAAAGAAAAAATATTCTTCTCACAAGTATGCATCATTATTTTTTGAAAAGTTACATTTAATTGAAAGCAATTTTATCTTAATCTTGAATAGTTTCAACAGCTAGAATAACTAATTAATAAGTGAAAAAACTAAAAGAACATCAAATAACCTTCAGTGTTCATCATACATAAGTTAGATTTCTACAAAGATCTGAGTACGTTTTTCCACATGCTCAAAATGCAAAGTCACAATCTGTGGTTGAACATTGTGCGTTTGTAACTATTATGCATTCATGTGACATTGCAACTATCCTGGCTCATGAATACTGAATTGTGTAAGACAATCTATTTTTGCTGTCTAAAGCAGACATTCAGCCTTAATTCAAACTTCAATCATTTCCAGGGAAGTGAAAAGACTGCAACATTTTGAGCTAGCAGAGTCTTAAACAAACAATCTTTTGCATTTGGGTTAAATAAGCAGTTACTAGAATTGGAATGTGGACATCGTGTTTTGAGTGCACACATGAAGATGTGAAATAGTGAAGTGCAGACAAATGGAATTTGCAGTCATGAAAAGAAGACAATTCTGTAATTGTTTGATCAATCAATATGGCGATTCCATAAGCATAAGATTGTTTTAAGCGTGAGATCCCCAACCATTAACATTTGTGTTTGTTTAAGAGAGCTGACCACCATAAAGGAAAGGTAGAAACAGAGGGGTCCAACATGTGTAATATCACAGATCAACTTGTCATCAGTAAATCTACTCGTTTTTGGACAGATCTGTGAGGAAAGAAGCTCATCCTCACATCTCTTGACTGACCTTCAGCATGTGTGCGGCAGTCCTCCACTGCCTTTGAGCACTGAGAAGAATTGGAGTGAGAACTTTACTTTTATTATCTTGACTCTTCGATTTTGCTGCTACACATAAGTGAATTCCATCATGATAGCATGGGGCACTTGATAACTTGCAGCAGAGGTTGTGCCGTCGTCACCGGACAGCTCCTTAATGCATCTCCGTCGCAGCCTGGCACTAATGGTCAAGAATGGCTACTAATGCTCTGCTGCTGGATATTTAATCACCCAATCAATCTTACCTGTGACAATGGCTCCTTAGCCACACATGGCAAGAACATCTCTGCCTGCAATCTCCACCACATTTCCCCCCTTCAATGGGACGGGGGGATAGGTGAAGGGGAGAGAAGAGGGTGGGTTAGTGAAGAGAGGAGAGGAGATAGGAAAGAGAGAAGGAGGAGGCGGGGGTGTTTAATCTACTGATTCAATTCCTGCCAATGCCCGTCACTCTGCCTCTCTGTCAGGAGGGCAAATGGAGCATGCAGCCCAAAACACCCAGACCAAATCACATTTTCTCTCAACTTCTCAGTTTCTCTCTTGCTTTCGCTCTTGAATCTCTATATCTGTCTCTCACTAAATCTCTCTCTCTCGCTTTCCCTGTCATATTTTCCTTCATTTCTTTGTCACCCACTCATTGACTCATTCCAACGCTCAGCCAAGAAAACAAAGATTTGGAAACCGAAGTGACTGAAAATATGCAAACCCTTTTTAAAGCTGAAAAAAGTCAATTAGATAAAAGTGGCACATGGGCAGCTTGATTACCTCTGGGTTGAAAGACTAAAACATTTGAATAAGCAGGATGTCATTGTAACAACAGAGTTATTTCAAGAGTGAGCCTCACACCCCATGTTTATCTACATGTGGGTGACATGAACACAGTAAAAAGGCAAAAAAAAGACGTAAAGCTTGTAAAGTTTGAAAAGGTTGGACTTGACAAATGAATTTCCCTTAAAAGGTTGTGTGATGGTCTGCAAGTTCACGAGAGAATGCAACTGATCTATAAATAAAAGGCCATGTGAACATTGAACAACAATGATGGTCAGCGCTACCAAGATAGGCAGTGAATTATCTTCAGTTTTTTATTTTTTTAGATTACACTTAGAAGAAAAAACGAGACATCCTGATCAACAAACGCACATAACTGCAAGGTTGCAGCAGAAATAACAAACTGGAAAAACGGCAGTTCATCACCTAAAAAAAACAACCTAGAAAGATGGTACGTGAGCTGGTCAAAGCTTGGCGGGAATTGAAGATTCTCCTCTGTATCTGCTGCACCTTGACAACTGTTGGAACACAAACCTGACTCTGGTGTCTGGCAGCAGCCGGTCAGCCGGTCAGTTAGCGTGCAAAGTTTAAGGACCACTTTTTAATCACAACTTAACATTTTGAGTGATTGTAGAAAAGAAAACGGAAAAATTCTAAAAGCAAACGGCCTTATTATGAGTGAAACCAGGTTGAAAGCATGTTATCCTCTTGCCCCACGGTGTCTAATCATTCACCAAAGCCAGCTTGTTTATACTATGAGTCTGTACTTTCCACTGAGAGAAAGGAAACCACATTATGAGTCTGGAATCCTTCCAACAGAAACTGTACGGCTCTGATTCCTCCTTCAAAATCTTGGTTTTAAATGTAGTGCTCAAAGATTGTACATTTCCTTTCAATAGTTGCAGATTTTGGTGATGACACATATTAGAAAAGCAGACATATACGGTAATTAGCTAAATGTTTTCTCAGTGTATCGGCTTTGCAGCACACCGCTAGAGATGAAGCAGCTTTATTCATCCTCCTGCCAGCTTACTGAGTTGACACATTTGCATACATGCCCTATGTTCTGTCTTTTTCTATGTCCTCCTTTCATCTGTGCAGCGCCTTTGGCTGCGAGAGCCACTGCGCTGCTACAAGCTTTGTCACCCCCACACGGGTCCCCGGCTGGCCACGCCAGCTCTCTTTTCAGTCCTCTAATTTACACCCAACATAATTAAGAGCTTCGACCCTAAAAAGCTGGTGGCTCTTGTAGAATCGACTCTCAGAGGATTTGACTCTAAAGCTGCTCAAAGCAGCTGAGAGACTGAAGTCAGAAATAACCATGCAAACTTAAAGGAAGTGAGATTGTCTTGTCCAGTGGAAACACTGTGCTGCACAAGAGATACAGTGAGCATATAAAGCATGACTTTATATTCAGAATGTAAAGTCAGCCGAAGGCATTATTTCTAACCTAACCCTGGTTCTTTTCTCTGTTGTAATGGCTAAGTGGTAATTTGTAAGAAAAAATAGAAAAGCTACCATCAAAACTCCAAAAACAGATACTGTACCTGGCAACAACACTGCATTTTAATCATTGTCACAAAGATGTCTTGACTTAAAGAATTACATACATTTTTATAAAAAAAGACTACATACAAGTAAATCAACAATGCTTTTTTCCACTTTTTTATGTATACTGTAGCTACTTTTTAACCAAACAGAGGCCACTATTTAAAATTTGTACTTATTGGACATGAACAGAATAAGCTAGTAGAAGAGTGAATGACAGACTAAACAATCTGTACTGCCTCTCAGGTTAGTAAAAGCCAGGTGTTATTATTTAAACTGCAGTTCAGGATTTTCTGTGTCCTTATGACAGGACCCAAACACGAGAGTACAGAACTAAAGAAGAACCATGAATATGTGACTGTCTGCCAAACAACAGAGAAAATGTGGCAATGATCTGATAAAAGTACAAAGAAAACCTGGAAGAACGAAGGTTCAAGTCGTGAGGGGATTTTCAACAGACGAGACAGCCCGCAACAGAAAAACCATGTTCGAAAAATGCACAAAAGCTAACAGAAATCAAGCGAAGGAAAAAGAAACAACCAAACACGAATGAAAGGAATAGCAAAAACAGGAAAAATAAAACAGAAAAACCGTTGGTCCGTGACAGTCTCACAAGCAATTAAAAAGTTAAAACTCTTTCTTGAAGTAAAGCGGATCCAGTGGGATATTCATCCCTGTATCATCATCTGGACTCATTTCTGTCTTGTGGCTCAGCCATTCCTACAAGAAAAAAAAAGAGATCCTTCAGAAAGTTTAAGTTTTTTTGCACACTGACAAATTATGTTATCCATGTCTGCAGTCTTTAAATTTTGATCAACTGTTTTTCTAGTAGTTGAACCAACATCCTTACTTCAGATTTTAACGTAACAGGGGAAACAGCTCCGAAATGACAAAGATCTGAGGTCACAATGTAAGTTAGACATTTTTCTATTAGCAAAACAAACCAATTGCCTTTGGTGTTCATATGTCTTTTACATATATAATACAATATCAAAAACTTTTTCAACAAGTATAAAACACAATTGTTCCATTGAGGGTAGTAAGAAAAAGATGATTGACTTGCTTTTTTGTTCTGAATGATTGTCATTAGACTATCCCACATAAATTTGCATGTGAGCTACAATTTTGTTTATGTGTAAATTAATGCCTATGTTAACCAAACTAATTAGCTAGATTACTTTTATGTCAGCAGGAAATCTTCCCTCTATGTCTCAGGAGAACCTGCTATAACTGTCACAAGTGAGGACCTGAGAAGATGAGCGGTAGGCAGGCAGGCTTTGGCAATACAGAGCTATTTTTATTCCAAACAGAAAGTGACGCAACGACAAGAGATCCAACAAATTTAAAAGTCAAACAAACTCGAAACAGCTCTGTAGCAGAGAAGCTGAACTGGCTGACATCCATGAGACACAAAGAAAAATAACGGCAGAGAGATGGCGATGAGCAAGAAGTATCCGTACTCAGGGAAACAACGGACAAAAGGCAGGTGGTGGTGATTAGCCAAATGAGTACAGCTGCAAACTGGCCAGGCTTTACAAAGTAAAAAGGACGAGGTAAACTACTTTTAACGATCATATCAACTAAACCAGAACATGAGACAAAAATCTGCAAAAAAAAAAAACACAGAACCAGGACAAAGAAAACCACGCCAGGTGAGTTTCCCTCATTATTCATTCCATCACCACGAAAGGGAATCCAGACACTGAGATACCTGATAGCACACGTGTAACGTGCACAGGTAACGACTTGCAGGTGAACCTCACAGCTTACAGAATAACAAACGCATCCCTTACACGGGCTGGAGAGATCCCCCATGCTGGAGATTAAAGAGGTGACCCTTATTTCCTGTGAGAGCACTTACATCCTGTCTCTCTCAACCCCCCCAAATCCCCTCTGAATACATGATCATCGCTGAGACGGCGACCTGGAGGATTGGATGTAAACATCCCAGAGGGAGAGGAGGAGATGCCGGCTCCTCGGTGCTCCTCTATCAACTTGACGGGGGTGTTATTTCTTAAGCAGGCAGCCAATATCTGTGTGATCTGTCAAGGACAGACAGAGGATGGTAGAGGTGTAAGGCAGGAGACAGCCTCAGACGGGATCATGTCCCTTGTAGGTGCATACATAATACGTGCATACAAATGCCCAAACTCAGATATTCATCCGTAAAGCTTGAAATTCGTTGACAATTCTACAATAAGAGGGATTAAAGACCTTTATCCAGGAAACCATATGCCATTACGTGAGAGGGGATTTTGCTCTGGGTTGTGAAAGGATGATCTTATTTAAATCACATCATAAAAAAAAACTGGGAAGCTACCTGTAACGGACAGAGACGGCAGTTCAGGTTTCTCTTAAAATGGAAAAATGGATAAACGTGCAGCTCTGTGGTTTGTCCTGTAGCCTACTGCAGACACACCTGCCTGTCACATTTCAGCAATTGGACTTTCAACTGTCAACTTCAGACAAACAGCCAATTGCAACAATGCATTATTTACACCATAATTATCATCCAACCCAAATTTTGCTTTCTCAGTTGAAACATAGAATTAAAAAACATGAATATATTGATATATGAGATATGTTTCCAAATATGGATGAACTTGGATAATGCTCCAACTACTAATGTCATGTTTCTTTATGCACATCCTTTCATAACAAAGTGACAAAAAGACAAACCTTACCAACCACACCATTTCAGGTCATCATGCCTCAACTATCTTTAAATGTCCTTCTGTATTTTTTTTTATATAAGTAGGCCTTAGTCCTGATCTCTGTATTTCCCAGTGAGAGCTTGTTCATCTCAGTGGTTTTTCTAATGATCAAGTTGCCTAGATCGTAGTCTTGGGGGAAAATGGAAATTACATGAAATCCGACCTTTTGCTTTTGCCACCTTGAAAAGCGAAATTAGATTTCCAGAGATTTGGGTCAGTCTGAACATCGAGGGTCCGCATCAAATTTCAGTGTGTCTTTCATCTGCAACAAAAACTCTCAGATTGACAGCAGTGCAACAGAGCAACAATAACGCTGTCCTTTTGGTCGATGCTGAATACAAAACGGCCTAAAAAAAAATTTTTTTTACAATAATCAACATAAGCGGACATGCACTGTAGTGTTTTTAATACAGGCTGGCAGGTTTGCCATTACTTTGTATAAGCTGACCTAAGCGTCCCTCGGTTCAGGAGAGGCTGGTTTACTATCAGGGCCAGAGGAGAATGTTAGGGGGCAGAGGAGCTATTGAGTTGGAAGTCCCCACTTCACGGCTTGTTGCTTCCACCTCTGTGTCCAACAGCACAGTGCACATGGCTTCCAGCAAGGACACGAGTGAGAGAGATGTGTGTGTGTGTGTGTGTGTGTGTGTGTAGGTGCACTTGTAGTTTGTGCATAATTAACAGACAATGTTTTTGCGCAGGCAAGGCAGAATGAGCACGTGGTACATATGTCCTCTCTAATTAATCTCTTAGTGGCATAATTACCAAAGTACCCCAAAGGTAGATATAGGCATCACTGCAGCAGCTAAAGCAAGAAAAGGTGAATCGAATTCCTCTTAAATGAGCACTGCATTGAATGTTTCACAAGTCTTTAGCCAGTCAAATGTTTTTTTGAAAATAAACACAGTTTATGTGTTGTCTCCAAACCCAATTAATTACAAAAAAAGTTCATCCACAGTTTTATGGCGGCTTTTAGTTTTACAATTCATGACACACACCTGTTTATTCAACATTTTCCCCCTCCCACCTCACCCTTTGTTTTGTATTCCTCCATGTTCTTTCTCCATGCCATAATTATTCATTACAAGGGCCTTCAATTTACTGTGACAGAGCTCCATAATGATGAAGTGGGCTTTGTTTGAGGCTGAACTGTTGGACGGTCTGAATGCAGAATGACTCCACCGCAGAAGGTGCAGCACTGTGGCATATTTTTTCAAACCCATAACAGGCAAGGGCACTGTTTCTAAATTTGTCAGTGCAAATTTAACCGATCTGAGATCAGAGATCTGTTTTTTTTTAATTGAGTCATTTTGGCTTGACAAAAATAAAATAAAAGCAAGCTGGTGAATAATGGAAGCCTCTACATAGCAACTTTTTTTCAGATTTGATGCTGATGTGCAGCATCAAACATGTTTCTGTCACAAAGTATTGTACAAAGTCTGGAATTTTATTGTGTGTGTGTTTTGGTATAGTTCTACCCAACTAGGAAAATAACTGATAATGCTGTGCTTGTTTTGCGAGTCCTCTCTCTACATCTCTTATCCCTTTTAGAATTAGCCCCGAATACTCTAGGCTTTCTTCGAGTGTGTTGTCAGTCCATTACTGCCATTTTCCTCCATATGTCCATATCAGGAGGTTTAGGGAAACCCAAACAATCCCCTCCCCAGTCACTTCTCCCAGGGGATCCTAAGATATTCCCAGGCCAGAAAGGACACATGACCCCTCCACTAAGCTCTAGGTCTTCCCCCTCATATTGATGTCCCTCTCTTGTTTCTAATGGTTTTCTTGCCTTTACAAAGGGCCCTACAAACTAGATTTACTGTATGATACTACTGCAAATGGAACAAAACACCTGAGATCGTTGATGGATATAACTATGAATGATATTTAAAGACAACTGCAAATGGTGATTATAAATATTGGACAGCTTTAATAGACAGGGATTGAAGTGTGCAATATTAATTAGTAGGAAAATGCGAAAGGTTGTCAAGCGTCGTAGTCACTATATTTTGATAGATCTATTTGGTCTCCATAACACCAAGTGACTCTTTAGTGACTCTTTGCTTTGTCTCAGTAAAAATTGAAGCATAGTTGTTTTTTTGGTGCTGGGGCCAAAACTTCGAGACTAACCCTTTCCCTAACCATAACTTTTCAGAACAGAAAAATGAGAAAAAAATTATGCTCAGTCGGGCTCTGGTTTTGAACTAGCTCTGCTTTCGTGATGGATCACATTAGTCAAGCCCTGGTGAGTGATTTGCATATGACCCACGTGAGACTGGTTGGTAATCTAACATGGGTTGTTAGTTTCCAAGAACTCAATTAAGTGACTATCGAAGTACCCATCCTGTGGCCCATTACATCAGCTTAAAGTAATTGTTACTTTAAAAGGCAAAGACAGAGAAAATGATCACCGGAGACTGATTGGACACAATTTTTCCTCCCTGTGACTTGCCCAACATCCACATTCATTTAGCATCACCACCACCTCCTGAAAAGAGAATGTGAGCGGTAATGAGCGGAGTGGGCAGGGTTCAGGACATGTAGGAGGTTGATCTGTATTCTCCACAGGCAGCGGGATCTCTGGACCTCTCTCTGGGGGTCACACAGATCAGACGCAGCCTGCTGCTGCGGATGCTGCATTGCAAACCAAGGCTCGGGCCCCTTCGGTGGGACAACCGCAGCGAGGTGGAGGAGGGCAATAATCTTCTGAAGGATTTAAAAAAAAAAAAAAAACACTTTTTTTTTTTTTTTTTTATAAACCTGCCAGTTCATCAGTACCTTGACTCTCTCATCAGGGTAGTTTGCATGGGAGGAAATAGTAGGGGAGGGAAAAGAGCGCTGAAATGATACCAGCTGTGTAAGCATAATGTTACACTAAATGGGTCAAATGAGACAGAGCTGATTACTGGAAGGAGCTGAGTTGAGAGTGGGTGTTTTGTTCCTAAGCCCACCTTGGGGCAACCTGAGAGTGCATCCATGTTAGCCTCTCCCTGAATCTCAGTCACAAGGATTCTAAATACTTACTGTAAAATGGCCCCGGGGGCAATAACTCTGCACTGTAAAGAACACAAGATACTTATATGCGCACATTTTATGCCACAGGTTTGCGTCATTAAACTTTTGAAGACCCTTACGGATTCTTTTACAACTCCTCTCGGTGTAATTTATGGCGAGTCAGTTTGCGCTCATGCTTTCATTTTATGCTCCATAAGCACACCTGATATCAAAACAGCCAGATTGGACCTCGCTCGACACTGCAGAGATGACAGACAAGGTTACTTCATCTCGGGCTTTTACTGTCACTCTGCTTTGTTGCATTTTGTGTTTTCATTTTCCATTCTCAGCACCACGTCCCACCATGTCCGTTTTCATCCGACTACCTCTTTCCTTGTTAAGAAGACTTATTTGACTTTGACCTTAGGAGCCAATGAACTGCACGACTCAAATTTACTCAGTTGAAGAAAAAACACAATTGTCTCAGGGTGAAACACCATTTAATTAGTGTGAACTTGCTCACTGGATGCTTTTTGTCTCGTAAGTGATTCTTCACACACATGTACCCCTGATTAAAAAAAATTAAAGAGAATAAATCTGCATTCAAACTGCAGTGAGACAAAAGAAAATTGATTAAAACAAGGGTAGCTGAAATTGAAGGGAGGGACCCCTGGGGATACGGTTAGCATACAAATGGTAAGAAGATAGAGGGGGACTTCAGCAATAGTTATTAGTGCTATTCTTTAACTCCATGCACCGGAGTTCAGTGTTTTTTATCAGTTGAAGCAACCACACTTTACTGACACCAGAAAGCTCTGTCACTTCCTGTACAACACTCCTCCAGTCAACAACGACTTGCATATCCCTCCCATGTTCACCCATGATTCACTGATCCCCTGCTAACAGACAGAAAAAAACACTGTAAGGGTAAAATAGAGCATAATTAGACCATTGCCACACCCTGTGTAAATCCACTCAACTAATGAGTGTCATGATACTCTCAGTGGCCCCCTGTCAACCTTTGTTAATTATGATTTGGCCTCCGGTATAGAAGGTTCAACTCTTTTTATTTATCTTTTTGTAGAGACCCATTCAAAGTTGTATTCATTCGTTCTTATTTTTTAGTCCACTGCACCTCACACAAACAGGATTCAAACCACCCGGAGTTCCTATTGTAAATTTAAAGCTCTTCATCCATCTTCTTTCCTCCAAACTTTAATTTTAATGCAGTGAAACACTTTCATTGCTTCTGTCATCTTGGTCGTCTTAGGGCTCAAAGTTGCCTTCAGAGCTCACTCTTGTTATAGTACATCACAGCACTTCCCTGTTTTCTCACCTTACCCTCAGCAGAGGGTGAAAGCCTGCACATCGCATCAGGGTGTGATGATGGCCCACTCACACAAGGGCATCTCAGACACCAGTGGTTTTGCATGCATAAAGTGAATACCACCAGCACTCTACCAAAGAGGGGGAAAAAATTACTCCACATCTCTCAGCGCTCACACTCTTTAAAAGCTAGCTGGTGCTAAGAAAATACCAGTAACATTCTGTAAATACAGAGTAGGATAAATTGGTTCATACATGTAAAGCAACTGCAATTTTTGAACGATGATGCTGTATTCATCAAACGAATAAGGCTAACTCTTTGCAATTCTACTGTGAGGGCAAAGAGCTGTGAACAGAGCTGGTCATGCAACTAGGCTAGTCAGTATTTCATGACCCTTCGCAGTCTCTTTCTGAAAGGTGCCAATGCTGTGAAGACAGTGTTGTGCTCATGTGAGTGTTTCAGTTGGTAATGCTGTTCTATTGTCAACATGCTAGTAGTGGAGTCGTCCTTATAGACTCATTTTTATGATTCACAACTGTCAAATTCATTAATTAACATTCAGTGTTGAATGTTTCTCAGAGGTAAAAGAAAAAATCTACCAAGGATAAATATTTTTTTGTTTTATAAATCTACTCCAAGTTTGGATTATCATTTTACAAATAAGCATTGGTACCATATCATGTCTCAATAAAGAGACTTTTTGTTCTGGTTTTGCATTCAAAGTTGCCCAGCTATTATCCTACCTCTGCCTTTCTCCTCACCTTTCTGTCTCTTTTTTCTTTCCAGTCAATTGAGTCTTCATTTGGTTCATTTATGCTTGTTATTTTTTCCCTTACTCTTAGCGTTTTGTGCATTTCGTCAGATTTAATTCTGAAGGCAATGGGGTGACAATCTCTCAGCAGCTTTAATTGTTTAGGAAAATGCTGTGAATCCAGCAATCCTGAGGAGCCATTTTAACAGTAATGGAGGCTGATTTCACAGTTCTACGTGTAAGTGCATTTTTCAATGTTAGTTATTTTTTTGTTTTAATTGTTTAGTGCGAACCCCAACAGGGAATAAGCGGTATTGATAATGGATGGATGTTTAGTGCGAAAGAAAGGGGAAAATAAATTTGTGCATTTTAAGAAGTTACGCTTCTTCAGGCCAAAAGCAGTTACATATAACACAGCTGCAGTGCAATGTATGTCCCTTAATTCTAAAACAGTTCTTAAATTATGATTTTGTGCTCTCTAAATTAGCAACCAATGCAAAAGACAGTCCACTAAAACACAAACAGCTTCACATCACACTGGGATAAACAGTCATTTGCAAAATATACCGCAAGAAAAATTCTGCAGAGCTGCAAAATCCTTCTCTTAAGTTAAATGCTTCCACATTTTCAGTTGTTTGGTTTCTTTGAAAATGCCAAAAATAACACTGCAGAGAGACTAGACATAAAGTGTGCTTTTCAATGTAAATACAAAGCAACTGTTTCACTTTGCTGATGACTGGCAATGCAATGGCAAAAGCTTAAGGGCAAACTGCTGTCCTTCATCATCTTTTCCCAAAGAAAAGTGTCAAAACTCACAGACGATTTTACACATTTTGAATGTTTCCTTTCATTTCTACAACAAAGACTTCTATCTGAAGTTCACAACCCTTTTTAGTCAAGCAGGATCGTGTGTGGTCCAGCCCTTAGTTTGAGCTGAGATTTTTGATGATGCTCAGCAGGTCTAGTGCTTTTTTTTTTCTTTTTTCTTTCTTTTTTTTCTCTTTTTTTACGGCCAAATGGTCTTTGGGATCATTAAGATGAAATCTTTACTTTGCAGTGTTCCTGACAGTGTCCCTGAGAGCAGTGAGAGAGCACTGGGACATCTCGATCATTAATCTCAGTCATTCAAAGAAGGAGGAACATCTCATTTCATCAGGCAGTTTGATCTTTGTGAGTTGTTGTGTTAACTTTGTGTCATAATGTGTAATCCTTTGTTCATATACAAATGTTATACTTTCACTCAATGCTATTTGTGAGGTCAGTAGAAATTTATTCAGTAACTGCGCTGTCAGAATGTCAAAACTCTGCTGTTCTTATTTTCTTATTAATATCATATGCTGATCTATATATACACGGTCAGATTGTGTATAACGGAACTGTATGTAATACAGACAAAGAAGAAAAAATAAGTAATAAAATGACTTTATTTAAAGAAGCAAAAAGGAAATGGAAAAGTAATGCTGTGTTGTTTGGGAACGAGTTATCAAACCTCACACTGATACAGAGTTTCTTTAAATACCTCAAACAACCAGAGGGTAAATCATACGGTCGTGGAGAAGATCATTATTCCGAATCAAGTAATGTTGAACCATCATCTTCTAGAATTAACTGTCAGATGAAATAAAATCTTCCTCAGAGAACATTTGAATGTTTAGTGAAGTACAATGTTTCATTAAATCAACAGCAGAGCTCATAACAACGTGTAAATGGAAACATAAGATCATTTCCACAAGCACAACAGTATGACAGCTCACAGTTTTGGGTCTAAAAGACTGTGTAGCCTTAATGCTATCAATTATAAGTAAGGACAATTAATAAGGGTTTTGATATTAGAGGGGGTTTTAAGTTTGGACTCTGAAGCTCGTAAAAGTCACGTTGTATGACTGATACTTTCATCCAATCCAGAGAAGTCAGAGCTGTGATCTGGAGTTTTTTTCAGCTAACCAGGTTAAAATTTAACATAGTTATGAGGCCACATTTATGTTGTCCACCTGACCTGGTTATCTCATTTGTAGAGTTAACATTCCTAATGGCACTGGGATCTTTCCAGATGCTAAAGGAGCATCGTATGTGTGAACCCATGTGAACAAAATACAGTGTTGGATACAATCAGCTAGATTCCACACTCACAAGCAACCATATTGTCATCTTCTCTCAGAGTTCCGATTCACCTGGATCCTCCATCAACTCACAGAGATCCTAAAAAACACCATCAATAAGTTATTTCCCTTAAGATTTTGTGTCTGCTTTTGAGGCCTTTATATTTGTTGCTCTTATGAGCCGTGACAATAATTGCATGACATGACAAATACAGCTTTTTGTTACTCACCTTAAAGTCAGGTAAGAGGATACTTATAGCTTCATCCATAGTCAATTACTAAGAGCGCACAGAGGACAAACATTGAACAAGCTTTGGTCCAATCTTGTATGCACTAGCTGCAGTGAATGGGGTACTGTATCTGTAAAAGCCAGGCAGGCCATAGTGCCAGTGACGGGGACATTAGGGCATCCAGGTTAATGCGTTTCACTAATGCTTCCTGAAGCATTACTGTGTGCCAGTGTGTGTTTTCTTTTCTTTGTTTAGCAACTAACCACTTTATCTATTTTAAACTTATTTGAAGGCACATTTCAGTGATTTTGAATGCCTGCCTTTTTAAAATTTTGTTAAAAATCCAACTTAAAATGGTTGAACTTCAAAAGGTTTGTATGTAGAGTATGTCAACAATTGTGTTCACAAATCACAAGGATTGTCTTCATCCCATTTTATTCAAAGTGTTAAATATGCAGCCATGATATTTTTTTTATAGTTTACTAATATCAATCAATTTCTTTGTCTACTGTGCAATTCTCGAAATTATGTGTAAAAAAATGTATTACATTACTTTCTAAATATGTTAGATAACAATGCAATAACTACTCATTACAAGAAAGCTTCTTAAAGTAGCTTAATTTGTTTTCAAACATCTTAAAACCACCTTCAATCTCAAGAAATGGTAAAGGGACATGACTATTGGACATATTTGACAAATAAAAAAGTAAAGATTTTCTGAGGTTATGAATAAAACTATTTCTATATCCATAAAGAACATTGTATGAATGATTCTGCCCTGTCGCGTCCCTCTTTTTAACCACACTTCTGTGACAGCGCAGCGTTATGCCAAACAACAACAACAACAGCGGCAAATGAATGACTGCTGAGACAGAGACTAGGATTGAAGGGATCGATCCACACCCTGCTATCTCATCCCTGTTTTTACCCTCTGTCGAACAGGTGCCAAAGGGAGATGGATTGTGTCTGCCGAAGGAGTGGATTAATGAAAGTCGTAGAGAAGTGTGTGGGGGGGGGGGGGGTTCTGGCTGTACCTTAGACCCAGCCGCGTGGTGTTCTCCTCTGGGCAGAATGGAGGTAGCAGAGGTGTTATTGACAAGGCTCTGGGAGAGCAGGAGGTGCCAGTGCCTCAGGTACTCTAGAGAGTGGATTGGGATGTGACTCATACTCTTATTCATGCACTAATACCCATGAAAACTTATTCTCAATGCAGGCATATTAAGATGTTGCTGCAAACATCCATAATTGCCTTTAGCAGGCATTAAAACAAGAGGTTAAATCTTTAGGTGCATAGGAGGATAAACCTCCTGAAGGTTTAACCTCCTATGCACCTTTGGTTGGACTTCCAGCTCAGTCGATCGAGTACCAAGGGAAATAAATATGCATGCGTGTGTAGATGATTTTCATAAGCTCAGCATGGTGTATATGAACTGCCAATTGCTCTGAGTTAATGACCCGAACATAACCCTTTGTTCAATTTCCATTGACTTAGTGTGTGGCTTAATTAATTGTCTGGTTTCCAATTACAATGGATACTTTCTCTTGTACATGGAGATGGATTCTGTAAACACAGATTACATTACTCTAATTGAGTGGGAAAAAGCATGTCTAAATAATTCCTGATATCACATCAGTGCTAATGGCAAAAACAAATGAAGCATATTCATTCATCTCTGTCAACAATAACTCAATTAACCGAATTACGAATACATTCAAAATTGATGCGGTCACACTTGATTGCTGCTCATACTAAACTTTGAAGGTCACGGTCCAAAAGCTCTGCTGGTGGGGGAAAATGTTATGGATTCCCTAGCTGGCTGGGAGGCCCTGAGTACTGCGAGAAGCTCAGTATGCCGACAGCATCCATCTCTTCCTCTCAACAAATGAAAGTTAGCCGACAATTTTTTTCAATGCAGCACAAGAGCTAATACTGTTTTTTATGAAGAAAAAAAAAATGCTCAGCAAGACAACAGGGTGTGCCCTGTCTTAGATTAATGAGTACTCAAATGCAAGCAGACAGCAGTGGAATTAACAGCCTCATCTCCCTCCGTCTCTTCCTGCATCCCTCTCACTCGTTTTTTTTTTTTTATTATTGTTTTGCCGAGATTCTCCGCGTCTAATTAAAGAATCTGCATCACGAAACGGTGTGCTTCCTTCTTATCGCCCTTTGTGTCTTCACTTCATCACTGAGAAAACAGGAGTGATTGCCAAGATCCCTCTCACTGCCTCAGTTATGACAAAGCAACCTTGTGATGTTTGCTGTGGTAAAAACCTTTGCAAGGGTTCTCACTCGTGTGAAATCTGGGGGAGGCGTGAAAAAATTTGGAATCATCTCCTCTGCGATTTACAGATGGAAATAATACATTCAATCATGATGAAAAAGCAGCTAAAGTTGGAATGTCTGGAGTGAGATTTCGCCTCTGTAGCCCATCAAGTCAAATGAAGTCAGGCATGTGTGCACAAATGAATGCAATACACACTGTTTGGAGACTGGGTGATACTTGTTTAATTACACATGACAGTTTGTGATTCACAGATACAGAAATAGGCTGGAAGCAGACTTCACAAGTACATGCGGTGCGAGAATCACAGTGTCTGCGACTCTACCCTTGGGCTATTTTAACTGCACTGTCAAACTACACGGAGAAAATAGATGACTTAAGCTTGCATTATGCTTAATTATTGTATCCATTTAAGTTCATGGGAAAATGCAGCCGACACAATCCACCTTACAGCAGCCTGCTGGAGATTATAGGTGTGATATCCTCATGAAATTAGCTGAGATTTAAAAGCGATAGAAAAAATATTGTTTCTTTATTGTCAATGCTGAATAACTGAAATCGTCAGACATGATTAAATGAAAGATGACTGGTTATAGAATGAAACTAACTATTTCTTTTCACACTCTACCTCCAGAAGAAGTCAAAGGACCTATTAATACTGCCTCAGTATTTGGATAACTTCTTTCCAACATTTCTCTTCTGGTCACTGCTTGCATTCATCCCATCCATTGTGTCTCTATTTTTTAAATTGTTTTCTTGCAAGTATCCACTGTCATCCTGGTTCTAACCTCCACTAGAAAACAGAGAGCGCCTGTCGGCATCAAACCCATGTTCTGCAGCATTCTGCAGGAAATCCTTCCTGATGTCCGATGCTTGCTTATTTTTTTCCTCACAAAGTGTGGCACAATTCAAAATTGGTACGATGACTGTCACACTGGACATTTTGGTAGAGTTTTCACAGGCCTTAAACTTTCTGATATCGTGTAAAAAGTCTCTAAGTTGTTGAGGGGACCACTTCAAACTACTGACATGGTGCAGCTCCAGGAAAGACTCTGCCGACACAGACTTATTTAAACAAAGAATTTCTATTTTCAACCAAGCAGGGATACAGATGGATGTATCAGCTCTGGAGAGATCTCATTACTAAAGTGGGAGACGTCTCGATCCAACTTTGAACACCGATTCTTTTTATAGCATTTCAAATGGTCAGAACACCCATAGTACATTTTGTTTACCTCATCTCTTTATTTTTCAGGTGCAATCGGTCCGAATCACACCGCGGTCCGAAATGAATTTGGGTCTTGACATTGTGTCTCCTGGATTTAGGCTCAGTGAGTCATACTACCACAGTCCCCTCAACCTCAAAATGCTCTTTTTTTTTTGGGGCTGGTTTATGAGGCCTGTGAAAAAAGGCAACATATTCAGTGAAATGAGATGTTTCTAGATATATGAAATTACATTTATCTCTGACAATTTGAACATGGCCAGAACTCTTCAGTCAGCCTTTAAGGGTAAATATATATATCTATATAAGGGAAGAACACAACCGACCTTTTATTTACTTTTCTCTTTATGATACATCAAATTAAGTAATACACATGTTGATTGCAGAAAATGAAAACTTAGAAGAATTTAGAAGACTTAAAAGTCATATCAACCACTGATTCATCTTGGAGTTATACTTTCACCTTTTTTGCCAAACCATTAGTACAGAGCCACAGCTCATCTACAAGCATCCACCCCTGGAGGGGTATTAGTGGATGCTTGTGACTCAGATTTTTCCAGTGTTGAGGGAGAGAAGAAGCAGAGTGAGAATAGATGTGTGGGTGTAACTTGGACTGGGATTTAAGTGAACTGCAGACAAGGCAGAGACACAAGCGGAAGGGTCGACTGGTGCCTGATGGATCGTTTTCTGTGAAGAGGCAAGTGGACTTGGGCTACTTTTTCTACTGTCCCCGATTGCCCCATTTGTCTGTGTCACAAAGAAATATAGATGTGTAACTGTTTGAGAGCAGATAATTTTGTTTTAAAGAAAAAAAAGCAATGATTACTTCAATTATCCAGATACAAAACTATATTTATTAGTAGATAAGGTCTTGAAAGTGCTACACATAACATTTAACAATACTTTTTTCTGTGTACACTTGCATCATGTTAAATTTTCCAAAATGTGAGGGAAGAGAGAATATCCAAAGTTCTTCAACATGTAAACTTTTAATTTAGAGGTACACAGATCAACTGAAAGTAAAGTTGTAATAGCTGCAACAGTCACTTTGGTTTGATAGAAATGCATTTTTGACAGTTAATATTCTGATTGATTACTGCCAAAATCCTTCAATGAGGTTTAAATTAACAGATTTGTAGCAACCATCTTTGGCCAGATACATGCATATTCTGATCAAACCAACAAGATTAGCACAAGAAGAAAGTTATCTCAGTTGAATCTGTTTCATTATCTCAGGCACACCGCGTTAGGTAAGATTCAAGATGATAAGGAAAACGGAGAAAATAAAATGACTGGATAAGAAAAACTGAAGAGAAAGAAAATCACACTGGTTGCTAGGTAACAGCGCAAGGAGGAAAGTCGTTGGATTGTATAAGCAGCATTACAACATGTGCAAAATCAGTAAAGATATTGCACAGTAAGAAAAGTTTGACTGCAACATCTGTGTGACAGAAGCGCCAGAAATAGCTTCATCAGTCTCGCTAACCGGTGCTTTTCCAAGCTCTACGTTAACGCTCAATGTCTATTGAGGGGTTCATTTAGTTCACATAAGGGTTTGCGTCAATGTCATGTTTGTAAGTTTTGGTTGAAAAAAAGATAAAAGACAAGTGTATTGTTACCATCTTTTAATATGGCATTCTAATTTTGTGCTTTACACTCACTTTTTCATAATTGAGCATGTGATGTATGTGACAGGCTCCATGTTGAAATCTGTGTGATATCTTACAGTATGTAGTAAATATAGCATCCTGTTCCCACTGTACTTAATTATATTTAAAAAGGAAGAGTGAAAAAGGGATGTGATGTTACAGGGAAACATATAAGGAATCTGAAAGAGAGACATTTAATTTTAGAATCAAATGACAGGTCAAACACAATTTGTCCATACTCTGGACTGGATTACTCACCCTGATGTACTGCTTTTGTTCACATTTCCCAGTTTGTTATTATCTTTTTTTCCAATTTGCATGAGCTCATTCAAAAAAGAAAAAGAAAAGAAAATCAAGCATTCAGGCCCGCAAAGTCCACATGTTCCTCTGCCCATGCCTCCTGTAAGGCCACAGAATAATTCTGTAACAGGTTGTTTTAAAAAACAAAGCGATTGTTCAGGCGAAAATTGTATAATATATTCATTGTTTTTCACAAAGAAAGCAGAAATACACAGTCTCCACTCTCTTGCCTGATTTGATATGTAATAGAACTTGTAATTTCATTTTGAAAACTATTGTTATGCTAAGTTTAAAACCTGAATTGTAGTACAGTTAGCTCAACTACCTAACAAAAATTATTGTCATGTAGTCTTCTGACGGCTGTTATTAGGTAAATGTGATGGTGTACAACGGGGTTTTGAGCAAAGTCTTTTCCATAAAATAATGCAAAAGCTCTCAGATGAAAACATTTCAGAGACCTTATGTATCAAATATGAAACAAACTGATTGGCATTAAAGGGTTAAATAGCCCTTAATCATGATGTTTGCTGAACGATGCAAAAAGCAATAATGCTTCAAACGGGTAATAGAGAGACTGACACCTTAGAAGATGAAAAGTTGTGGATGTTCATCCTAAAAGAGGCCAATGCACATAGTAATGACCTTCCTCTGGGTCTCTTCTCTGTCTTTCCGGCTCAGAACTCTCCTTCCCGTGATCTCTGGCACACATCAGCTGAGTTGTCCTTTGCAAGCCTGCTGTCACACAAAATAAATTGCCTGTGCTGTGAATGGGTCAGAACAACACAGAGATGTCATTATTTCACTGCAATTGATCATACGTTGTGAAACACAAGTCAATAGTTTCTATAATTGCAATGTCTCCAGCCCTTAGAGGTTCTTCTATGAGGGCTCCTTTGCCTTTTTTTTTTCTATTGTCACACTGATCGTGACTGATGTTTGCCATCCTTGAAACCCACATAACGTTAGTGTGTCCATTTGTGAAAAAAATGTGAGTGTTTTAACACTTTAACTCAGTTACAACCCTGGATATCTTCCAAAACATAGGGTGGACTTCTGGAAACAAAACAGACAGATTATTTCATGTTAAAAGACTTAAAGAAAAGTAATGCGATGACATTGAAACTTCCAATTGAAATTGTGTTTATTTATAATTGACTATATTTTTTATTTTAAGGTGTTTAGGGGGGGGGGTTAGTCAAAAAGATATAGAAAGATGTTGTTCATGATTACATTCATCATTCATTTTGAACTGTTTATTTTCATCAAAATAAAATAGTTTTTTGCATATTATTAAAAATGTGTTTTTGCATCAATCTGCCTTCGTTCTATCTTTCAGTGTTTCAATTTGAGGCTTCTTTCCAAACAAATACGATTATCCAGATTACAAACCAGCCTGCATCTATCCAGATTGTTGATCAATCATTTAATTAACAGACTGAGAATCTGCAACAAATTGTTTTCGTCACTTGCAGAAAAGGAAAAAGTGAAAATCTGAATGTAGCTCTTTTGCTATTGTCCTTTGTATTTGTATTTTGTATTTAATGAGTTGAAAATGTTATTAATTGTATTGTTTGTCTCGCTTTTCTTTACACCAGCAGTGTCGAATGTGCTTTAATGTTTGGACCTCAACTGTGAAAGCAAACCCACCCAGCTAACCTTATTGCACATAAGGTCGGCCTTATAAAGGCCATAACCGGACACTGGTAAAAGAGCTGTAAATGCAAAACCGGAGGTTCTTTGCTAAGAGCACGCTTAACACATGAAATTGTGTCTGACACTCAGATGAAGCTGAGTGAGAGTGAAGTCATGCAGTTTGGAGTCAACCAAGCCGTCTGTCAAACCTCACTTGTTCAGGTGCCACAGCCATAACATTGACATCCCCCTCTTTTGCTGCTAAAACAATAGTGGACTTAATTTGTTTCTCAGTATTTAATTACTTGAAATTTTTTGCAATTGTTCACATCTATTCACAACTCCAGGAGGAAGCGCTGGATTGTTACCAGAACACATCCCATACTGGGACAAATGTACAAAAGACGTGAAATGAGATTTGCACACATTATCTTTCCCTGATATCCTTATAAAACACAGAAAGTAATTTATTCACACCTGCAAACAAACACAAAGACATATTCACACGCTGTATTGTGTCAGTATCATCACTCCCTAATGCAGCCATCTGCTCTGCTCTGCACTTCTTTTATGCATAAAATGCTAACTAACTCTTGGCCACAGGCCCTCACTGACCATCTCACATGCATCACACTAAATTAATGAGTTACCTGAGAGAGCATATGAATAGAGATTTTGTGTGTCTAATGGGAAATTAAAATAGCTAATAACTAGGAATAGGCCAAATAATGAAGAGGTTTGTCTGGATCGTGCCAGAGCTCGCCTAAACTGCCAATTCGCTGTGAAATGAACAGGAGGACATACATGGTTATCGCATGGTTAGAGGGCCTAATTAGTAATGATGAGCGGCAAAAATTTATGGAGTGAACTCAGGAAAAACTAAACTGAGTTAAAAGGCATTCTCTCATTCCATTGTGGGAACTGTAGACTTATATTAAATCAACATGCTGTCTGTTTCTGTTTCTGTTAAACTGCTAGAATCAGATTCAATCTTCTTTTTGGTGGACAGTGTAGATATCCAAGCAATGGATTCAAATAGATCTGTGACATGAGAAATGTCTAATACCACTAAGTAGTATGTAGACATGCAAATAAGTAATCACTTATTGGTGAAACAGGTGATTACAGAAATATTTTTCTCTTTGTCAGCACTGATGATTCACATTTGTAGTTATAAGCAGTGAAACCTTTGGGCAAATCTGTGATTTTTGGCTTTCATGATCAGATTATTCTAACTTTAACCCAATACAGATAAAGTTATACTAAAACTGAACAGTAAGCACAAAAGTACCAATAAAAATAAGAAGAGGAAAAGATTTCTCAAACTGGCCTTGGAGCTCAGAACTCCAGTCTTTAAATTGATTTTACATCCTGGCAAACCTACTTTGAATTTATTTAATGACTCAGGCTTTAAAACCACTATCAAGCTCCATCCATTAGTTTCTCAAAATGTTTTTTCTTTTTTTTTTTAACCATTTGTATTTTATTTGGTGTTTTTTACGTGTTATTTGTTTTTGTGATGGACATTTTTGGTTCTGATTGAATGCTGAGTTTTGCTGGTTATTTTCCTCTGTTATTTTCATGTCTCTGAGAAGTGATCTATTTAGTATTGGCTGCTGCTGTCTGGGTCGGTCCGTTCGCTGGGAAAGATGACGCATCTGGGAATGTTTTCTGACTGAGTTTGTGAAGCCCTGGACTCCCAAACAGGGGTGTGGGTCAGAGGTTTAACACCTCCACTGCTCTCTATTCGGGGGGTATGTAACTTCATTTTTCACTTCATGTTGGATGCTTTCACTCCACGAAGTTTCCATTCAAATAAAATCGTTATCTCTTGCTTCCTCAGCCATGGACAAAGACTCCTCTTGAACTAAAAGAATTCCACATATTTTTCCAAAGTTGTTTTCTATGTTCAATATCTGACTCAAATAATTGTATATGTAGTGATAACAAAACAAAAAAAGCTTTGAAAACCAACCTCTCAAACAGGCTCATTTTCATTCAGCCTACACTGCAAATAAATGGCGTATGGCTCTCAGATGGACTCCACATAAGCACATCTCTATGGCCTCTGTGTTGGTTGAATTCCTATTCCTTTCCTCTGCCCAGGGTTTGAGCCACACCAGCTAATATGAATGTGCAACCATAAATCTAGCATATCTCACAAATGCCAAATGCTTTGACTATATGGCAGTATTAGATGCCCTGGGGTCAGAACTCATCTGAAAAGTGCATCAGGGGATGAACAATTCCAACAGAATGTGCTTTGTTTAAAGGCTGGAGGTACCTTTTTTTTATTTTATTTTATTCTCAGAATATTTATTTTATCAAAAGAGTCAAATCAGCAGTTGTGAAGCAGGTTGTCCAAGCCTTTTCTATTGTTGTTATTTTGATGTTCAGTTCGGAAAAACATTGCTTGTGAATTAAATGTCATACACAATATGTTTTTGGATACACTATCACTAGTGTACTGTAGAATAAGTCTAAAGCCTCATCAAAGATTCCGTTCAATCCAGGCCAATTACACTGTAGTTTTTCACAATAGGACGATAATCCAATCAAAGTTTAATTTCAAATCAGACAAATTCCTATAAAACCTATTAAATACAGTGTCCAAGCAAAGAGAATAGAAAAGATTGCATCAAGATTGCATCCCATTTTACTTTTAGAAACTCTGGAAGATGGACAAACCTGCAGTGAGAGCAAAATGCTCCCTTGGGAAAAATTCATAGTTAGATTTTTAAGATATGGTGGGGATTGGCCAATTCGAAATGAAAAGCACTACAAAAAGAAACTTAAACAGGTTAAATATGGGCTCTTCTGGAACGTTTTCCCATTTTGACACAATACCCAGTTGCCTAGAACAAACAGAGGCACAGTAGCTTATTAAAAAGATAACAGTGATGTTCACTTGTCACTGAAAATGGATAAA
The DNA here is from genome assembly GCA_907169785.1 of Menidia menidia. NCBI lineage: Eukaryota > Metazoa > Chordata > Actinopteri > Atheriniformes > Atherinopsidae > Menidia > Menidia menidia. Next base: position 6,260,015 of record CAJRST010033334.1, read on the forward strand.
TTCTACAAATATACACACAAGAACATTTATTTACAGAGGAGCCACAATATGTTACAAGAGATTACAGTTAACTTTAAACAAATGCCTCTTGTTTAGTGGATTGTAGTCTTTTCTTCTTTGTTTACATTTATATTCGTATTGTGTTAATGAAGGCAGCACGAGTTTTGACACTGTAATGTCACACTGATAGTAAAGCACAAAGCTGATAGGGAGTTTGGGCTGTTACATGCAGAAAATAGCTCGGGGTTGGATTCAAACCCAGGCCTGCCACAGAGGAGGCTCAGCCTGCGCACGTGAGACGTGCGCTTTATGAAGTATGCTGCACAGATGCCCAGGGAGACGCACTTCTGATATTTAACACGGCATCCAGAGACGTTGGATTGGCTGGGAGTTCTACAATCTGTCATCAAGTATTTTTTAGATCTTTTATGTAAAGCGATTTAAAGGAGGGGACTCTTAATTCAGAGGTGGCGGTGTTAACACCCTTCAAATCTTTCTTTAACACCTCCTTTGACTTCCCCTGTTCTATCAGCCAAAATGGTTTAAGCTGAAGCTTAAGCCTCAGGTTGCGAGAGTCATTCTACATCTTGTCAGGACAATATTTTCACTGCCTGCTTTCCCCACTGGCGATGACCTTCCTATGTCTCTCTGATCTGTGCAGCAAAGACACCCACCCCCTGATGACAGGCCTGCAAAAGACAGCCGGGGATATCTTAATCCGTTCCAGCTCTGTTCTGCCGTGGCTTGGGATGTCTGAGGTGTTGCTGAAGTTCTCTCTGCGAGCGGGAAGACTTTTTTTCAACCAGCTAGTCCATTAGTCATGAAAGAAGATGCCAGTGAAGGCTGGTGAGATTTAGACAGCTGGCTGAAGCAGAGCTGTTCTTTCATTTTGCTGTTTTGCAGCTGAAACGGCCAATTTCATCTCACTTTCCCCCCTCAGGCTGTGTTTGTAAAAGTTTTCATACTTTTTTCCATTTTCGATCCATGTAAATACTCCTTTGCTAAATTATCCATTGGGAATGAATTCACTATCACACTTGGGTGCAGAAAAGATGCTAAACCATTTCCAGAGGATGAACGTTGTGGTAACTCTGCATGCTGCAGATGAGGTGGCTTTGAGTCAAGTCATATTTACTTTAGGTGGCTCAAGGTGATCAGTCTTTTTTCCTCATTCCTGTTTTCTGATTCACTCATTTGAGGTGGTGCCACTTAATGAGTTGGGTGAACAAACTGGATCTGAATTAAAACTGCATGATTTTTTCCCTCAAAACTGGCAGACCCAAGAAAAAGGTAACTCACAACTGCCTTTGTCTAAAACATAACAGCTGTAGACTGTTGTACTTTATATAACTCCTCTCCCGTTGAGCTAAGACAGCAGGATAGAGGGGTTGTTTGCACTTGAAAATGACAGCTAAAGGTGTGGGTACAACACGCTCTACTGCTGGTGGGCCAGTCAGGGCGTCTTTATACGGTAGATCCCTCCACAGATGGAGCGGAGCGCCCCGGGAAACTGCGGACCGAACCAAGGATATGAAACAGAGATGACCAGGCTCCCGCCGGAAGACAACAAAGGAACTCAGGGATTGTGGGATCTCAGCTACAATAGATAATTAGTCAGGAACATCTGTTGGAAGAAGTTCCGTTGTCCCTCTAGGGCCGTATATCTTAAATCACTCTTTGGCTTAGAGTGGAAAGTGAGCAGCTCAAGGTATTTACTCTGATAAGTCATTTGTATTAATGACAGAGGTGCACCCGTATATGTCCATATGGTTGTGACAGGATATTACGATAGAAAGTAACACAATGCTAAACTGTTGGAAAGAAAAGCAATGCATTAAAACCGACTTCATTGCTGCTTTATTTCAAGTTTAATCTCTGTCTTAGGAGGGTAAGAGTAATTCGTTTCCTTTACATTTTGATCTTAGATACATAAACTCATGGGGTATGGTGAGAGATTTACCCTTGTACAATTCTGGGCTATGATCTTTTACCTTATGGACGTATAGTATCTTAAAGATGAGGATATGACACAGAATAAGGGACATCAGAAATAAAGTCAGCAGTGATTAATCAATTGTGGCTGTATTTTTGTTGTGAATTCATCTAAATGCTGACAACAGAAGACCTACAGTATGCCATTTATTGCTAAATGAGTGTTCTTTTTTCATTTCCGATCAATCTTCCTCCGATATTCTTCTGCTTCCTGTCAACACTCTAACCTTGATCTCAAAGAAGTTACTGCTAACCTGAAAATGTGACCTCCTCCACCTCAAAACTTTGTTTCTGTTACTGGACATATTACTGTTTGTAAATATGTTCTCTTTGCACCTATTCTGCTTCCATGATTTATGCTTTTCTTTTTCAAACTGCTGGGAAGCAATCCTGTCAAAAATCCACTAACAGGTAGAATGCCCCGTGTGATGCTGTTGCCTTCTTGGATGTAGACTTGGCCTCGATACCTTTCCCTTACGACGAACACCAGAAATGTGAACATTTGAGCGTTTGTACAGCTTATTATTCTTCCATTCACATAGTCAGTCACAACCTCTCTGTGTTGTGGTAACTGAAAAGGCCATGCATGCGTGTTGCTACATGAGTCCCTACTGTGCATCAGGGACAGAGCACATATCAGTCGCTAAGCAGATCACGTAGCAGAGTGCTATGGACTGCAGGAACTGGGATGTTTGAGGGAATACATGAGGTACATTCAACCATTCAACATGAGAACAGTTGAGGAGGGACAGCATAATGCCTTGTTCCAACAGATGTGGTAGATGGATGGCAAGAGGACCTTTCTTAAATCTTTTTCTGCTTTAGCATAACACCTAGCTTAAACTGTCCTCCCCTATCGTTTCCTGAAGTGCTTTAAACACAGCTTGAAGATAATTGACTAATGTATGCTTAAACGTATTGAAATAGGAATCACAGCTTTAAAATGGGTCAAAGGCAGAGCCATTCCTTTCACAAAAAAGAAAAAAATGCATGTCTATTGAAGTTTTCTTAGACATCTAGTATAACTTTCAAAGTCTTTTCAACGTGAAATTGGAGCATTTGTATCAGAACAACTACTGGACCCAAAAGCAATCTGAAAACAAGGAGAGCTGCAAGACAATTTGTTAACAGATGCGTTTCCAAATAGTTCAGTTAATAAAGATTGTCCGACCAGAGAGGGGTTTTTTTTTTCCTGGAGAGAAAATGGAGATGTGAGTCCAGAGCGAAGCGGGTGTGAAGACAGGTGATGAGGAGTTACCAGGCAGACATCAGACAGTCGGTGAGCTGAGGAGGCAGGCAGGCTGACGGACAAGTTGATGGGCGAGGCTTACGACACTGAACAGCTAAGCAGAGGAAAGTGAGGCTCATAACTCAGAATGGCCGACACCATCACCCCCATTGGTGAGAACAGCAGTCTGAGGACGAGTAACGCTGAAGAAGATATACTGCCAGGCTGACGAGATCAAAAGAAGCACCTGCCTCAGGAACCGTGCCGGAGACATTTAAAGCCACACATACAGAGGCAGATGGGGGAAGATGGACACGTGCACACAGTAGGGAAGGAGGATGATGAAAAAGAGCAAAGGAAAGACCTCGAAATGGAGAGCTTGTAAAAATCTCTTTCATGTATGCAAAGAATATATTGGAGTAATATGTCACTAAAAACTCAGTTTTAATACAATTCATGATGATTTCGTAACCTTGTGTACAAGTTTCTATTCTAAATCATGTTTTCAGATTATTTTGCACAGCCAACTCTGCACTCGCAGACAGGACAAGAGATAGGGGCAAGAGATCCAGACCGTTAATGACTCAATGTATAAGATGCTTTCAGTTAGTGGTAAGTACCACAGTGGCCAAATGCACAACATTTTTTTCAAGTAAACTTAATTGAAGCCGCTAGTGGTCAAGACTGACCACAATCTCACATCATCCACTCATTTGTTGGGTTCTTAATCCCACCCTTCAATTGACCCTCTGAATGCAGTCTTATTTCCATGTGATGCAACTGTCAAGCCGTGACAATTTAATCAGCTGCCGTAACATTGGGTTACCCTTTGGAGCTATTTTTACTGTGCTCCGGCACAGAAAAACAGTGCAACTCCAGTCTTTGGACATGAACTGATAGACTGAATATGACTATTTTTGTTTAACCCTGGGTGTCGTTTTTTAGATTTTGAACTTCGAGCACTAACGGCATCGCACAGGGAAGTGTGAAGACTTTAGTTTGATGCACTATTATATCTGGGATGAACTATATGGAGAAATTAACACCTGGATGTCCAACAATGCCAGCTGTACAAAACACAGGTGGGTCACAAAGCAAAGACAGATATGCGCACACCACCATCTCTCCCTCATGAAGAAGCACTGTCCATTAGCCCAACTGGCTTCTGAGAGAAAACGAAAGATTCCTTAATTTCATCTTCTTCATATTCGAGTCTCCTCAGCTGTTGTGCAGGGATCGCCCCCACCCCCGGTGCAACCTGCCATGACCATTAGCAAAGAAATAGGTTCTATTTAAAGCTTCAAATAAAACGAAGCAAATAAATAAATAAATGGGCAGTTACGTATGGTGAAATGGGGCCAAGGAGAAAAAAAGGCTGTTAGAAATCCATCAGAATGTCATTTTGTGTCTGCCTCTCCCTCTCTGCCCATCCAGATACGTATCAGCTCACTCTCCCCAACTCTCATTAACCCATTCACAGGCTGCCAGGAGAGGAAGTTGAATTTTTCACCTTTCTATCAACTCCCTCAGCCTGTTGACACCCACACACTCACCCTCCTCCCCCCCCCACCCTTTCCTTTTGTCTGTCTGGGTAAGTCCCACAAAAGATAATTTCCTTTTCAAATTACAGCAGGCCCTTTCGCTGACCTGGGGGCATTGTGATAATGCAGTGTGGGAGCTGAGAGCATCTCTGATGAGAGCCAAGGCCAACAGTAATGTCTTGTCAACATCCCACTTTGAAACTGTATATGTAGGATATTCAACAGCTTTCGACTTGCTAAGCAGGGTGGATAAGTCCGATTTATCCACAACATTTGAGTGAAAAAAAGCCCCATGATTAGCTGACACGTAGTTCACATGGAACTAGTGTATTTTGGGGGTGGGGGGGTGAATGACTTGCTGAGGCGGCTTGTGTTCTGATTCATAAGGTAATCACCTTGGAGTCCAGTCAGGCATGAGAAACACAGCGAGGAGGACGTGTTAGGTACAGCGAGGAATACTTTGATATTAGAATTCAAGACATCTACGTCTTGCCTTGAGCAGGATAATCCCATTATGCCTCAGGTCACAGCGGTGCACACACAAAGAGGCACAGCTCACTTCAAAATAAAATGCTTACAGTTGGGTGGAATAACACAAACAGCTTATCAGAAATGACATCAAACTCCAACAGAAACTAGAATTAGAACATCCGATTTAGGGAAGAAAAAAAGAACTCAGATATTGAAAAGAGAGAATAAATTGATTACAATAAAAAAAAGAAAAACTGAAAAGTTTTTTCCAGACACAAGTTAACAGTTCATCTGGGTGTTTGTGAGATCAGGCGCTTTTTCATTACAGACTGTCAGCTTTCATTATGAAATGAGAAAATCTAATTTGCTTGGTGTATCTGACAGTTTTTCAAACTAATTCATCCTGTCAAGAAACAGCCCTGGCAAACCCACCAGATGGTGTTTCTGTAAGTGGGTTTTATTGTCAGTGTACATCTTCTGTACAGTGCAAGACCCCTCTTGTTTTTAATCTAAATGTGCATGTTTGGTTTTGCTTTATTTTCTCACTTTAACCGAGAGGAAATACTCCCAACCGACCTCTAATTGCTATCTTCTTTGATTTAGAGAAGCCTAAAGCTGATGCAAATTGGTTATTAGTGCTCTTGATTCAAAGTGGTTATTTAATTCATTTAAAATATAACTCAATGAAAAAATAATGCAAATACAAAGCTGCATCTTTACGATAAGGTTGAGCTGATATTTCAGTCTATCACTGGCCTACCATAAAAAACAGATTGGTTGAGTCGGTGTAATCTACATCCACTGAGACGGGTGCACCTCCCTGACCACAGCTAGAAAATGCCATTTTACTAATATTATTTTCTGCTTGAGATGGTTGACTAGGGAATTCATTCCGGGAAGGAGTTATGGGAGCATTTTAATCAACAGCTTCAGAGGCATCAGTCTGTAAAAAATGGCAATGAAACCAGCTATAAGCTAATACCCTACCCACTATAACACACCTCAAAGAATTCCATTAACAGGAGATACACAGGAGAAGTTTAACGTGCAGGATGATTTAAATGTAATTTTCAAACTATTTCCATCACTGATAAGAAGAAAAATAGGGATGCTGTTGAATAATTGACAGGAAAATTGCAACATTTAAAGAAAATCAGTTTAAAATGTTAGGAGCTGTAGCTATGTGTTTATCCCCACTGGTATGAGAGGGGATCAAATCATCAATATTATGAGGTTAAATGGGAGGAGTCTTTGAACAAAGCAGTCACTTATTCTAGCGGGATTGGTGACAAAAATGACATCCTTATTTAAACTGAGAAAAACAGTTCGCTACCGTAATTTAAACTTAATTTAGAGCACACAAAATGAAAATCAACAGTAAACACATTATGGTTTGATGACCCACATGCACCTTCAACTTAAGTGAGTTGTATTGTAATTATAGTTTGTTAAAGACGGATTTCTTTTTAAGAAAGTCCCTCTCCTGCAGTGATTCCTGAAAGCACATAGTTGGTAATATTTTTACTTTTTATGTACTAAAAAATGACAGCCTTGAAATGGCTTAGCTATGACTTTTCACTGTGTTCCTAAACTATCTCTCTCAGGTTTGAAAGCAACAAACTGGCCTTGGTCTTCTCCTGTGTTTTTAACAGGACAACAAAATGCCTCCAAACAGATTTTCCCTTCAGTTGTAGTTTTCATCCCTGAAAACAGCAATACATAAAGAATCATGGTAAGTGCCTTCACTGTCATAGAAAATGCATTTCAGGTCTGCACAAAACACATCAAGTGGGCAGTGCATTTGCTCTTGTCTCACACCAGAGACACTCTCCGCTCCCTAACTGCACTTTCACAATACTTCTGGGTCAGAAAGAGGCTCTGTTGCTCAAAAAGGAAATTAACCTAAACTATCTACTGTTTCCACCTTCCATATAATGTGTGCTAGTTTCTCAATTCGTTTGTTCCTCACAGCAGATGCAATCTGGCTGTATAGTTCCACCTACCAAGAAGCCTGAATTGGTCTCTTTTCTATTTTAAACTGTGGCTGCTGCTCTACAGATCCAAGGCAGAATTGCCCAGTCATAGCACTGATGTCAGAATTTGATCATCGGGGGAAATTTTAAAAAATCACCGACGTGGCGACATGATTAAAAATATCATTGGAGGATGACGAAAAGCAAGCAGCTTAGGCTGTGCATATAAAGACCTAATTCCTGTGTTAAAAAAAAAAAAAAGAAAATCATTCTTGGCTTCAAAGTAGTGGTGCAAAGGCTTTGGCAGAACAATCAAGGGGCGCATGTGAGATAGGTGACTCCTTCTCACTGCAGACTCACTTAGCACTTAAGCTACTTTTACTGCTCATAGAGTTTACACACAAGCACAAACTTCCCCTAGATTACTTCCACAGGGATACAGCATATAGTTTCATACATAGCTCAGCAATGGACAAAACCAATTTTATTCTCAGGTCAAATAAGTCTACAGTAGTCAAGGTACTGTTGGCTTATTGTATTTATTTGGTCTGTCTCTGAGCGGAAAACATGACACTCATGATCACCCATTCATTTCTAGGATTTCCTTGGTATAATGTTACAGGTACGTTTAGGGCTACAAGGTTTGTCCAATTCCAGTTGTGCCACTTCATGGACAAATTGCATGTGTTTATTGAAAGGTGTTTAAAACAATTCCTTGGCCTTTGAGTGCTAAAAGGGAAGGCAAAGGCAAGAACGTCAAGGCTAAGTTCACTTAGACACAGAATGTTCTCTAAAGAATCTCATAGGTCTGCTGACTACCTTTAAAAAAGTAATAACTCGCCAAATTAATTAACATTTCGAAAACTCTATCACTCTATTGGTGAATAAAAAATCTATACCCTTTGTTTTTATCTTTTTTTTTTCTCCCAATCAATCTTTAAGCCTTTGTCTAGCCCACCAAGGCTGTAGCATTTTACTACTAACGCTCAGAGGGAAGGATAGGCTTTCTATGCAAATAATAAATATATTTTTCTAAAAGTGCCACTTTAGCACAGGTAATGAATATTAATTTGTTGGTGTGCAGTTTTTTTTTGTGTTAATTTTTAATTCACATTTTAAAGGTACATTGACATAATAATGATAATAAAATGTATTTAGTTATTCTACATGATTGACGGGGGGTTATCATAAACTGATTTGCAAACAAAAGTATCAAATTGGATTGAACCATTCTTAAAGGGAATTTGGTTTGTATTCTTTGTTTCTCACAAATTAAAAAAAAACTTTACATTGACCATTAGACCTAAACATGTTCACATGTAAATGCAGAGAATCCAGCATGGCCTTAGAGACAAGGATTCACTTAAAGGAATACATTTGAACAGAATGACTTACACAATGTAGGCACGAAACAAACATCCCAAAAAACTCAACTTTACATAATAACTTTTGCTCAAGAGAATAAGAAAGGTTGATGACATCACATTACAAAATAAGTTTAATTCCAAAATAAGTTATGAAGTCAAATACTACTGTGAAAAGAGGTTTTACTCTAGTTTTTTTTTAAAAAATTCTCGTTCAAGAAAAGAGCTCAAGCAAATGAGAAAATGCAAACCCTGATGGTGACACCTTTGTTGTGAGAGACATGCTGTAAACTGTCAAAAATCATGCTCGTGCAATGGTTTCTAAACAATTGAATATCTATTCAGCTCTTGTGAGGGTCTCTTGAGCAAAAAACAAAGACCTAGTCGAACTATGGAGAGAAAGATCTTTCATTATTAATAGAATATTAGCTGACATAAAGGCAGATGAGTGAAGAATTGTGCTTCAACACTGCAGGGGCTATAAAGAGCAGAGAGGTTAATTCTCTGATCCAAGGGTAGATTTGTATCATTGTTTGTAGATAGAAAGGGTTTTTCCTGGGGACTTTAGTCATATCTTCTCTCGCTGTTCCTCAGAGCACTGTGGTAGATTGCCTACTCTGATTAATCTTAATGAATTATGCAAATAGCCTTTATCTCAAATGATTTAGCAATGTTTCTGTATTGTTTTATTAATGCACTTTTGAATTACTCTGTATAATCACGTAGCCTTTTCTCAGCCATTCGCTGTTTGTAATTCATCGCCGACTCTTTTATTAAATCCATGGTGGTCTCCGGTGAGTTGTATGCAGGAATGAGAAATTAGTCATTACTGTAATTTAATGATTTCCAACCAAACAAGATGCAACCTGGATCGCTAACCATTGCAGTCCTACTCATTCCTTCCCTTCAACATCAATCCCACGGGTCCGGTCTTTGGGAGCAAGCTTTCTATATTTTTCCTTAATTAATTGTCTTTAGCATAAGAAGCATTCCATAGTGAATATACGTTTTCAATTACCAACAGGAAATAACTGCAAAAATGTGAAATTGGTGGTAAAGTGATGGTTTGTTTGGAGTTTACCCCCCTCCCTATCCTGCAGAGGAGTTAAATGCATTCTCTGCTACAATCACTGAATTTAAGCAAGTTTAACGTGAGTTTGTTTTGAGGAGAGGTTTGTAGGCTCTCCTTTATTGTAATACACAGACGGTATGTTGACATTTTTCCTGTATTTAGACACACAATGGATAGAGAAGAAATTTACATTCCAAAAATGCATTTCATTATCATATCAGAAAAGGAGTCTGTGCATTACATACTATGATTTTCTTTCCCTGAGGTGTTGGTTACATGCAGGTAAAATATAAATGAATCTCCAATGGTTTCCAGCCTCCCATCAAAGGCCTTTCTCTAGCTTTTTTGGCTTCCACAGAGAAGGGAATAGAGCTTCATGTTGATATCACTAATGATAGTAACCGCATTATATTCAACACAATAGATGGACATTATATTTGCCCTTGGATCCCACTGATTCAGCTCGCTGGCGAGACCACCAGGTCTAAATAATCCTCTTCCATTCATCCGTTATCTTTTACTTTCCGGTCTTCCTTTCCAGCAAACCTTCACCAGAAGGTTTATTTCTTTTAATGGCACACTTTAATGAAACCTTACATCATCTAATCTCAACCAAAAATGAATCAGATTTAGCACAGCTTGGTTGCTGATATACACTGTTGCTATAACACAATACACTCAGGCTTGAATGACGCCCACATCTGCTTTGGAAAATGAATCAAATAGGATTGGGGTTGTTTTAGGGTGAGAGCTAATTAGCCATCTCTCACTGGACCAGATTTCAGATGGCTTTTTGTGAAGTCTGTTCATTTGAAGCAAAATTGTGTGGTGAGATTTTCCCTTTTGTGTTTTTGAACATGGCTTATTTTTGCATTTGCTGATATTCCCATTTCTGTTTGACTATGAGAGCTACCCCGATTACCTCTGAGTTCTCCTCCGCCTTACCCCCCCTACAGAGTATTTGCTCGGTATGCTAATTCTAAGCCCCAAAAGACACTGCTGAAACAGCACCATGACCTGGTAAGCAGCACAGACCACACACTTAAAAGAAAAACTAACATTTTCTTAACAGAAATATTCATTGATTTTGATTTATTGACATAATACTGACATTTGTAATGAATATTAGTCACCAGGCTTTGAAAACAACAGATACCATTAAAACATTTTGGCAGAACTTAGCTATGTTAACCTTAGGTGACAAAAGTCAAATATCATAACATCTCTTCTGGGCTTTTATTATTGTGGCATCATTTTCTATCTGAAAAAGAGAACTTTACTTCCTAATAAACATTAAAAAAAAGGGAGACTCTCTGAAATCAGTAAAAAGAGACAGATGATATATCTGCTCCATAAGGCTAAAAGGAATGAAAATGCTCATGATCTCACAAGATCTTTCACACAGATAAGCATCAAGAGTCCCAGGGCTCCTTGTGGCGAGAAAAATAACACAAAAGTTTCACATCACATGGTTTTGTTTTATTTAATTTTTTTTCTGGGTTAATCCAGTCTTTAAAGTCCATAATAACTTATTTGCGGAGTCTTCTAGTCCATAGGAATAGAACTATAATACAAAGAGATTTGGTGGGTGGCAGAGTTCAGTGACAGCTACTGTTGATGCTAAATCAAAAGTCCAGCTCGGCCATGTAGTCTCAGTTGATGGTTCCTGGTACTTTTCCTCCCTTTGTTCACTGGAATGACCATGAATACTGTCCTTGTTTGGTCCCTTTTTTCCGCCAGTCCTTAAATCACATGGTGTCCAAAATGTCTTATTGTGTTAGGTGACGAAACATCACAGGGTTCCAAATAAGGTAAGGTCCTTGAAACGCATGACTATCGGGTAACCTAGAAACAAAGCAAAAGATAAACAAGTAAGAAAACATACTACAAATTAAAACATTTCTCATTTATTCAGGGTCCCCCCGGGGAGTACGCCAGTAGCTGTTGGCCACAACCATTTATTTGAATTTTTAGATTTCTTTTTAAACTGTTCAATCTTAAATATAATAAGCACTGCAGACACTCAGAAGTGAGTGCCTGAAAACTGGCAAAGGCATTTTCTGTCAATGCCAGTTATGAGGACGTGACTTTGCATGTCCTCATAACTGAAATAACACCGGATATCCCAAGGCTTTTCACACATCACGATCCGCCAGCCCACTCAGAAAAATGTGGAAGAAAAATATTATGTGATCTCTTTTAAACAATCTTAGAATAACATATTTAAAAAAAAAGTCATATTTGTCTCTTTAACTGAGGGTTAATCGAGTAATCTAGAAAAAGGATATATTGCAATAATAATAATATCAAGAGGAAGAAGAAGAAGAAATCTTTTTTTCTTTACCACCTCATTCAAAATACATAACCCTAACCATTTAATCAGTTGAAATAAACTGAAGTTGTTCACTGTAGCTCGGGGGTCAGTGGTTTGACTCCTTGTTCCCATGACCCACATGTTGAGAAGTCCTTGGGCAAGGCACTGAAGTTACCTGAACAGTGTGTGTGTAAATTACATTGTGTGTGTGTGTGTGTGCATATGTGCGCGTGTGTGTGAATGACATTTAGTGTAAAACGCTTTGAGCGGGCCATTAGACTTAAAAAGCCTGATATAAATAGTCCATTTAGCGTTTAATGAGTAAAAGGGTGGTAAAACTGCATTTAAAGTATGGGCCAGCTGGATGCACCAGTTACTGGAGGCCACCATTGATCCGGAGTTGATTTTGACTTTGGCATTTGTCTGGTTGTTTAGCATCATACTTTATCCACTCTGACGTCCAAACTGTGGCTTTTTCTAGCCTAGAAAAATTATGCAATAGTCATTTGTAAGTGCTGTAACAACAAAAAATGCAATAAATATGCGGATTATGTTAATGCAACAATGTCCCATAAACTTAATCATTTTATACATTCGATTTGTATTTGTCCTATAAAAGGCAATTTTTTTTAAAATCCCATCAGCATCGACCATGCTGTGCGACTGGTGCATGTGCAACAACTATAAACAGACACCATCATTAATGAGGAAACTTATCAGTTTACTAATGATTTCAGCAGTACAACCTGGAAGTAGGAGGAAGCACATCGTGAACAGATGTGCTGACCTTCAGCTGATGTTGTTTTTTAATTTGTGATTTGTAAAAAAAAAAATAACAATGACAGTAGGCAGTATGAAAGCAGATATTATAGCGTGTATATTGTGTTCATATATCTTCATGCAAACAGGACTTATCTTTCTGTCTCATGTCTTTCAGTGTTTTTATATTCAGTAAGTTAAAATGTTGAAACATATATTTTCTACATATTGGAACTGAAATTGGTTTGCCTTTTGAAAATCAGGAAGACCAGAGATTTTTTTACCCACCCCTGTGATAAATCTAAAACATGCAACACAAACACACACACACACGAGGCACATATTAAGTATACCTATGTGAATATTTGCATTCTGCTGTCATTCATTCAGCAGTTGGTGGGATCCCACCAGTAAAATCAGCATGACATTACCACCTACAATCATTACTCTGAGCGATGTAATCCTAAAATTCTGCACCGGTGTGATTCTTTTAATGGTGTTTACAGCTACAGCGGATGGCACAGTGCTCACTGTTTGGGGAGACGCAATTTAATTTTCACTTCTATGTGACGGTCCTCAGACAGAAATCATGGTGTGAGAGTGGATATGGAAATAATTCCAGCTTGCTCAAGTTACAGCACTGGGCTGTAGACATGGCAGGGCAGCCTTAATATATGTAATATATATATATAGGAGGCAGGTAAAATGCTTAATGACTGAGTTATTCAATGAAATTCAAAAATAGAAACACAGTTTCAGACCAATGAGAAGATAAAAGCTTAAATGGCACACACTAACAGCAAATCAAAGCAACGGAAATGCATTTACATGCGGCATGAAATGCTTAAAGCCCATCAAAGCTGTGGGGGTGCTGTGGTATTGCAGGTCTCACTGAGCAGGTTTTTGGAGATTAAACACACAAAGGGGAATCAGTACATAAGGTAGCTCCTCTGGGTTTTATTCTTAATCTGCTAGAGGATGAAAAACCACACTTGACTGGGCAGCTGTGGGTTCAAGGTTTCATTCACAAACAAGGATATATTGAAGCAATCATGCGTACACATGTCTTTTTGTGAAACTTTGAACACGCATTGTTTAAACTGAATTTCCAGTATAGTGGACATTTTTCAATATTACTTCCTCTTACATTGCTTAGCAATGATTTAGAAATATAAGAAAAATCCAATCAAATCAAGTGGCCACATTATGATCTAGCTCCTTTTCAAGTAATCTATCGCTTAAAAATGTCAGTTTCTTTTCTTTTAACTCCAGAAGGTAGATTAATTTTTCATTTCTAACATTCATAAATGTAAAAAATTACTCAATAACTTTCTATACCCCACTGTATTAATAACTTTCAATAAAAGTGTCAGCAACTTAACCTCCACCCTAAAGAGAGGAGTAGAGAAAAATGTTGTGATGCGTTAACATCTTGCTTTTTTTAAAGTGTAGAAAAGATGAGTGAGAAGTGTATCTGACTGAGAAACGGAGGCTGCCATCCTCTGCGTTGCATCATTTTGGACAGCCAGTAAACCCGCTTCCTTCAACCCATTAATTAAATGAGTGTAGAGACGATCTTATTTTGGCTTAACTTTTCAGATGTTGAGGCTTTGCCTTTCTGTTGTAATCTGTTAATGTACATGAGAAACATTTTCCATTCAGTCTTTGCAAGGTCCAATGGCCAGTGAAGGATCACTTGGTCCGTCTTAACAGCCGGAAAAGAAACTGTGCAGGATATGTTAGACACATTTTCATTATGTCTTGAAAAGTATGCTCCCAGACAGCTATCAATCAACAAACTTCAACACTTTCTCTCCTAGCTTCACAAAACCTGTCAAATGGAAAGTCGCCCTTTTTCTTTTCTTTTTTTTTTTGCTCTCTGATTGATGGGAAGTGAAAAGCAGGAGCCGCTGGGGTTATAATTCTTGACATTACCAGCAGGACTGTAAAACTAGCTGCTCCTGAAACGTGTGGAGAAAGATGGAACAAACAGAGCTGTCCAAGGAGGGGCTAGAGGGTGTTACGACGTCTGATTTACTGACGTTACTTCATCATGGGATGAAACCACACCATCATTTTTAGAAAGTTTTTTTTTTTTTCATATATCAACAATGCCACCGCTGGACATCAAATAGGAAAGGATTTATAATGCTGCAAGAATTTTCTGCAAGTTTTTTGACAGCTGCAATATAAAATGAGGGGAAATTAAATAATTAGTGAAATTGAATGTATCAAATCATTACAAATGTTCTGCATACTGATTTCTAAAACAGTATGTTAAAACAAGAATACAAAGAGCAAATACAGACAAATGTGAGACTCAGGAGTAATTATCCTAACTGTACATTTGTATCCTTGAACTTATCAAATTTGTTTGCATTATAAAAACATTTTTGTACATTAAAAAAACAACAAAAAAAACGCTTGCAGAGTTATTGTGTATTGTGTTAACCTCAGCTGGAAGCCAGATTTGAGAACTAATTTTCTAGGAAAACTGCCTTATTGTGGAATTACATATCTCGTGAGATTATAGATTCAAATACTGCTGACATTGCTTCTCTAAAATGGCAAGAAACTGTTTAATGTGTGAATGTGGCTTTAGCATTCACATTACTGAGATCCAATATTTGACCTCCATGCTGTTTTGGTATATATTGCTGCATACTAACAGCAACATTTAGATTTTTGAGGTAATAGAGAAATAGTTTCATGCCAAGATGTTCCACATATAAAGTTGACAGAACCGTGAAATATCTTCAAACACTTTGAACCTCAAAATTTATCTCTTTCCATTTACATCGACTCAATTCAAACATTACAGCCAGGCTAGTTGTTGGAGCGTTCAGGCTTTTGACTCCTAGATATTCTTGATAAAATTCACACTTAAAGTTTAGTTATGATTATGAATTATAAAAAATTTACTTGAACTTTTCCCAGTTTCCTAATCAAGTTTTAGTACCATTTTAAGGCTAGGGTACTCACACTGGGATTTTTTCATTTACCCTCTGAATCACACAGGTGCCCAACTTCTGTCTACAAACTGAGAGCTGAATTTTGCCCAAAAAGCAGACTTGACAGGTTTTAACATTTACTCCAATGTCAAGATTTGTATCAGATAATCACACCCGACACACAAACAGTACTGCAAAGTCTTGTTCCTACTATGTCAAACCGGTGTCAAAAGAAGTTAACGTTTTTCTCTGAATTGAAGAGGTTTGAGATGAAGTCTGAGTGCATTTTGAGTAGTATGAGGCAAATATAATGTTACACTCACCATCGCTGTGGCAACTTAAGTGACAAACAGAAGACACAGCAGCTGTTCAAACTGACTGTGTGGACACACACACACACAAACACATTATGACATTTCTATACAAAAAAAGCCTTTCTGGTTTCTGTCTCATGCTTCTAAGTACTTTAAATCCTCTTTGATACAGATCACACTGGAAACACTATTACCTGAAAGTGAGTTATTGTCAGCTGAAGAGTCAGTTAAGAATCAGTTGGCAGCTCATTTCAGTTGCTGAAATCAACTGAGTTTATATGCACTGAGGCATGAGACCAAACACAAGACAGACCAGCACACAAAAAGCAACATATGGACGCAAAATACATGACGTGTACCAGCCAACACGTGGCAGAACACAAGCAACCAACACGCTGCAACATGCAAGATCAAACACATGCACACAATCAAAGATAACACAAAGATAAGTGCAACCACACACAGATCAGTTTCCATGTACTAGGACAAATCTCTGGTCATCTTCAAGCAATGCAATTCCTTCGCACACTTTTATATCTGTATTGAATACAGATGGGTTCACATTTTCTTTTCCTATCATAACTGTGTATGTTTGTGTTTGTAAAGTGAAACCCAATTTCAAAGGTGCTAACTAAAAATGTGCAATGTCTTTATGCAGTGATGCTTCGCATTCTGTCGTTGCCATTGTCGCAATAGCAGTCAGCATGTTTGTGCGTTTCCGGTTCAGGATTTCTCCAAATTCAGCCAACATAATTAACCTGCACTAACAAAATGCATGATGTACTTCTGACTGCATTTCGCAATACAGGTTTTGCTTCAAATGATCCCTTCTTGCTAATATGTCATTCGTCTGAATTGATAGCCATCTAAAAAGACTCAACAGCGCCAACGCTTCACTTGAGCCCCGGAGCTCTATTCTAAGGCAGCCCATCTGTTCATTCCTCAGAAGGATTTTAGGTGTTCAGGAAGTTCGGGTACAAGCCGTCCCTTGCTGGCTCTCTGTGGGAGGCAGCGGAGCCATGAGCATGGAGCAACCCCCGCTGACTCCCTCCAGAAAAAAAAAAAAGCGAGTTGAGGTTCTGACGGGTTCTACCAGACACCTGGACCCCTGCTCGTCTGTGCCTCTGTTTCTGCTTCCCTGTAGCTATGTGAGAGGGCATGAATTATTAACCCAGCTAAAATAAAAAGCTCTGCCTTATCCAGCCCTCCTGTAGCCATGAATAATGGAGGAGGTAGCTCCACTACAGGCATTTGGTGAGTCAAAGAGTAGACTGTGATGGATGGAAAGGGTCTGCCAGATCCCCCCCCCCCCCCCCTTCACCTACCGTCCACTTCAGGTCTACCACACCCTGAAAGGCAAAGCATGCATGCGGACAACCTCTATCAATCTCTAGAAGAGCTGAAGCTTGAATACTCCAATATTAGCACAACCCACTTACAAATTTTGTCTTCCTGAGGGGATTTTTGTTTGTGATATGCTTGTCTTTCTTGTTTTTGTCTTTTTGAAGTGCCTTAACAGAGGAAGGTCTTGACACTATCTCACACTCAAAGAGAAGATAGACACACATGACTGGTGTGTAATCAGGCTATATTACAGAGGTGATAATTCTTTTTCTTCATAAAGCATTTTGTGAGCTGTATGTCTCATTTCTCAACTACACAACCAAGTGACATTAGAGAGCAACGTGTTAATTTTCTTTCTGTATTGAGTCTATTTATAGAATTGTTCTCAACAGAGTTTATAACTGATCCCACCATATTCAACTGAACGCATCTGATAAATATTTGCTTCTTAGCGTCCTAAAAAATTCGATGCTTTTGGAATTGTACATCAGAACGAAGCTGACAGAAAACTCGCTGTACAAATAAACATGGGACATTAATATTTAATTTTGACACTTGAAATTATGCTTTGCAGTTAGGATCTATCTTAAACTAATTCATGTGTCAGCTTGTGCTGAAAACCTACAATTTACTTCATAAATATTAATGAATGAAATATTAATGAAACACTAAGCAACATAGTACTGTATATTCTAAGCATCACTCTTTTCTTTGTTCAATTTCTAATGTATTTGCCTATGAAGTGAGAAAGTCTAATACTGATGTTATTGAATGTCTAAAAGTCGTCAAGAAAATAATCTAATTACTGTGAAAATGGAAGCAAATTGGGTTTTGTTCTTCTTATTGTCAATATGAATTATAAATTGCCTTCTATACTTACAAGTGATATATAATGTACATTGACGTCTGTGTATGGTAACTTGACATCTAATTTGATAAATTTGATAGGTATTACGTCTTTTTCTTTTTCCATTCTCGGCTAACAACACTAGTTAAAAAATAATGGTTTGCAAAGTACTCAGACTTCAGATGACACATTTCAATTCAGACAAAGCAAACTTAACTAAATGGGGGGAAAAAAGTATTCTATATTTACACAGCTCTCCTGTTTCTTTTTGATGAGTTCTGTTTAGAAAGAAAGCTTCTTTAAGATTAAGAAGATGGGATGTCTTACTTGTAGCAAACGATAGACAAAGTAGTATTAGACTGTCAAAGTTTTCCCAACATGTGAGCTAAAATTAAATGCAACTACTAAGAGTGGGGTCACAACCAAAAAAATGTTTGTGATATAAAACAAGTCAAACTTAATATTTCAAAGCTCTGTGCACCACTCAGCAATGTTATAGGAGAGATCTTTTGTGTAGAAATGACATTGGTTAAAGAGCCACAACGGCTTGTGCATGAAGGACACATTCTGAGTAGATTCTGGCCTCACCAGTAAGAAAAGTCCCTGATTTTAAAAAGCATTTTGACAGGGTTACATACTGTATATATCACATTTTTTGAATACTTACACATAATAGAAAATAAGAAGCACAAAGACTCTTTCAGGTGTGCATAAAACCATATTCAGTTTTGGTTCTGGGAAAGTAACAGACAGAGCTGAAAATGCTTGCTTTGGAGTCTGGATTCTGTTAATTTTGACTTCAGTTATCAATCAATCAAACAACAAGGTTGATGTTTTAAACGCCCATATAAAACTGAAACAATTTGTTCCTTTCCCAGCAGCAACAACAATGACTGCCACATTGGAAATAAACAATATAGGCAATATACAACAATATAAACAATATATGTTCTGTAACACCTTTAAATAAGTTGATTTGAATCTATTATGAGAAGAATTCTCAAGTCTAATGAAGGTTTAGTAGAGGGAATCTTTCTTTTGGCTTGTCCCACCAACTCCTGGATTGCTGACAACCTGACCTACATGGTTCAACCCAATCAGCAGCTTAAGCAAAATACAATAATCGACTGTAGTTAGACTTCTGCTTCAAACTGGGGCTGTGGCTTAATAGAGAGCTGAACTTAACTCACCCTCTTCCAGTGTTGTAAGCCAATCGCATCAAGACACACTTCACTGGCTCCCCTGTGAGTTACATCTTCCTCTCCTGCCTACCCTGCTCTGCACTCATCTGAAGTTAATAAAAAATCTTTCAGTGCTCACTTTAGCTCTTGTTTCATTCTTTTTGCACAGCCAGTCTCCATTTTTCTGGAGTCATATTTTGTTAAAGCTTTTATTTCAGGCCATGAAACTGAGGTAATTTTTCTATTCTAAAAAATCTAGTCAATCTCATCACTTCTTTTTGGCAATGCCTTTGAAATATACAAATAATTTATCTGCAAACAGAAGTGTATCGCACCTTAGTTGTCTTAACTTTGTTTCCTGTACTGCAGCTCCATCCTTTGAGATCTGGCAGCACTTTACACTCTTCTCCATCCATGCAGGGATGCATCTGGCACCACCACTTCTGTGCAACTATTGACGCTGCGAGGAGAGGAAAAGATGAAAAACAGCACTGAGAACAGAACTGGAGGCAATTAACCGCATGCTGTCTGAGAGTGTAGCACAATTCTGTTCAGACTGGAGAAACAACAAGACCCTTTGGCTCTTCGGTAGATCCTTGTGATTGAAGAAAGTGTCTTGATCTCTGGCATTTGTGGAGATCTGTCAGTCCTGCCCCTGTGTGTATCCAGGTCTGATTTACAGGGCATGGGTTAATGTCAATCTGGTTGGTGGGTGTTGTGAGCCGGCGTGTTCAATATGGGAGTGCCGAAAAACCCACAGTCGGGGACTTAGGCTGCTTTCAAGGGGCCTAGAGGGGACAAATATTTTCCCTTGACATTTCTAAAGTGAGGGGGGAACTGTCAAAATGGAGGAAGCCTGTGTCAAAGCCGTTATACTGAGAGGAGGAGAAGTGGATCGATCCACCTGTAACTGAGGCCACTGCTGACATGAAATTAAATGACCTGGCTATGTCGACTCGGCTGAAAATGTCTGATGCAACCTCAATAACAAACAAAAGGTTCAGAGAATGAATGCGTGGGTGATGTGATCTGGAAAATTCTTAACACCCCCCCCACCCCTTCTTTTAAGCAATCAAGCTCTCAGGCTCAATGTCTGCTGAAACATGCAGCCGAGGCTCAGTGACAGGTTTGACAGTTTTGCACCGTGCCACACATTTCTAATCTGAAGTCGGTCTCATATCATTACCAAAGCAATAATAGGAAGCCTGGCATACCGTCTACACAAGATGGAGCTGCTCTTGTTGTTCCTGCCACCTGTCCAGGGAAGCAGGAGCATTTGACAGTCTGGGATCTCTCTTCGATCTTGTTCTTGTTGCAGCATCGGTGTGCTGCAATTACCTCGCAGGTTCCTGCTTTCACGTGAACTGGAAGCACAAACACAGACAATGGTTACAGTTCCTGCGGTGTCTTTTTGCAACACTTTTTGATGTTTCTCAATAAACAGAAACAAAATGAGATAATCAGTCCAAATTTTCTGTTTCCAGCTAAATGTTAGGCTGTGGCTGTTTATGGTCTATTATAACTTGTCTCTACATTTATAATAGCATTATTACAATACAATTACAATAGCAATAGTCAAGTTTAGGTTTGAATAGAACCTGGCCAAATAACTGGACTAGAGCATTTGTCCTAAAAGCTCAAGAGAGAAGTCATATTATTGATCAAAGCATTTCTGATGTCTGGAACGCTGCGCACTGTGGGATAAAATATTCAGGACATTCCATCTCATGTAACTTTCCAGTGGGAGATCATTTCACATTAAAGTTGAAAAAAAAAATTTTTAGAGCAGCTTTACTGGTAATTTGGTTGTATATATACATACGTGTGTATGTGTGTGTGTGTGTATTTGCTGTGGCGCAACTTTCAAATGCGCCAAAGGCCATTTATATTTATATTGTATATTTAAGTATAGTATAAGTATAGTTTAAGTATAGTTGAAGGTTAAATCCTTCCAATCATGTACTACTGCATAAACACAGAATCTTTTTGAGTATAACAGATTCACTGAAATTTCATGAATCCTTTCAATGATCTATTCTGCTTTGTCTAGTCTATTAGCCTAATAAGTTATACGGTTGTTAAATCAAGATTTCCTTAGAGTAGAGCACCAGTCTGGAGATGCTTTCTTTTTGTTTTTTCTAAAGCAGCTGACAATATACATATAGGATTGGTTAGATCCACAAATCCATTATCTGATTGTGTTTGTTCAGCTTTGAGAAGTTTCATCTAATTTGTTTACGATGGATTAATACACTTGTGCATTTCTGATTGGATTAACACTATTCCAGCAGGAAGGTGTCTCATTGCCATATTTGGATTGAATTCAGCTGCAGCTTTACCATTTGGCCTTGTGTGACCTAACTTACTGATTTGATTGTGGTATTACTGATCCCAGGCACAGTGCTGATTGAGCAACGCAGTCAAAAAATCAGCAACTAATAAATAATCCATTATAACATGGATCATGTTCTCTGAAAGAATCAAGTCTTGTTTCTATGAAAATCAATCATTAAAGACAAAAGACTTTTGAAAATAAGTATTCACAGCACCAAGACATCAGATTCTGATTAATTAACATGGTAGTGCAATGCTGTTTTAAAAAGGGCTTTTTTGTTTCTTAATGTATTTGTTTGGCACTGAAGGTCACAGTCAGAAATGGAAAAACTATACTGTTGCATGGGTAATACTTTCTAGACGTTTCAAAAGAAAAAAAAAAGCTCACACGTCTGTTCACTCTCTTTTCCAGTATGTTTGCTCAGCCACCCTAACCAGATGTAGGTGGTAGCTTAATATTTATTCAACAGATATAACTGATATCAAATAAGCATATTTCCCAAAATGTCTCCATGTATTCCTCTGAGTCAGCTACACAACCTGCTTTAATCTGCTTGTAATGTGTAGGCAGCCATCCAGATAACAAAATGTATCACTCATTTCTTATAGGAATCTCCACCAACTGGTCATGTATTATGCAAAAATCCACAGAAGCTATGCATACAGTACAAAGTCCACAGCGCTGAGAAAAAATTCAATAAAGATGATCACTGAAAGTCTTGTTTATAAATCTGGCTCAACAAAAGCTGGAAAACTGTCTTCTGCTTCCACATCTCCTATGGCTCACAGTGAAGTCTAGTTTTAAATGCGGATTCACAATGGCTGTTTGAAATCCAGGACATACCCCATGTGGAGGAGCCCAGCTTTGAACCCGACTATAGCCACAACCTGTCCATTTATCCTTGACCAACATATCAAATCAACTGATCCTAAAAAAAAAAAAAAACAGAACAAGAGAAGCTATTGCAAATGGTTCTGTAGATTTAGTTTGAACTAACATCAATAGTAGATATAATAAAACTAATTCTGCATTTCTAAATGAGAAATGTCAAACAAAGGCAAAATAACAATAATATCAGCAATAGTTTCACTGGTGAGAGCAACCACAAATCCTCCCTCCATTTTAAAATTGAGTGCTTGGAATCATCATCACAGTCCTAAACCTGTTTGTGTTTAAAAAAAAACAAATAGAGTGGTTGAGGGGGAAAAGGTAAAAGGTAAAGGTAAAACTTTTGACATTCTTTTCAGAGAAGCCTTAATTATGTGTGTAAAGATTTTCAATTTGGAACTTGACTTGAAAATAGATTGCAGAGCGCTTCCATCTTCCCATTAGCTAGCAATCCAGAAATCTCATCTACAACATTAAAAACATTTTGCTCCCAATCAATAAAGTGCTATTCACATTCCCACAAAAGGCAAGACAACAATTGCCAATTGAGTGCTTTTCAGAAACTTACTGATGCAAAAACAGGTCAGGCTCCATGCCCTTGATGTGATTATCTTTAAGCCACCAGCACGCCCCTCAGTCAAAGTTTCTTTCAAAAGTTGAAATGGCTTGGACAGAATATTCAAACTTCGTTTAAGACATACATGCTCATGGGCAATGGGCAATCACAAGAGGTGCAATGAACGGGAAAATTTCCTGTCAGTCTGTAGAATGTGTTTTGTAATATTAAGGTGCCCATCATTACAACTCTCAATAAAGATGACAATAAACAGAGGCCGCAATTTTACACAATCTAACAATATACAGCAACTGAATTAACCCGTCTTTTAAATTCAGCCTGTTCGCTTTTACGAAAAACGCGCTGTGTGTTTTCATCTTTACTTCTGCTGTGCACTGAGGTACAAAAGTAGCTAAGTTACTGCATGGGCTAAGGCCAGCTCTGGAGTAGGACCCTCGGGTCATTAAGCTGTAGGAAGTGGCTGGTTGGAGCTGCCTGCGTGAAGAGAACTGCTGATTAAAAGTGGAGCAGTGGGCCAAGGTCGCACTCTCTGAGGCCGGCCTCCGAAACACTGCAGTGTAGAAAGAATGGGAGGTCAGAGAGCAGGGTGTAACGGTCAGCTCCAAGCTCCATATGAGAAGAAACAACCATGAACTGACTATTGGTTTTATAACAGGCTAGGGTGTCTGAACAACTCAGGGTCCAGCTCAGATGTACGAACAGGGGATTTTTTTTTTGTCCACATTCATAGATTTGATCTTTTTCAATTGATTGAAGCAATATGGATCATATTACTTATTACATAAGGGTTTGACTTAATGATACATTTGAGTCCTACAGACTGTTCTAATTCTATATGATTGGATTATGTTTTGAATACAATGATAAGAATTTATTACAGAACACAGAGAAATTATGTACCTTGTTAGGAAGGAAGATCACAGTCTGAAGAAAATCTGTTTTACAAGGCAATATGCATTTTTGTGAAATTCAATTATTTACTTATTATAAGTATATTCATAACATTGTTCTCATCGAGAATCTTTTAGTAGCTTTACTCATTCAGCTTTCAACCAATATACAGCTGGACCTATCACTATTTCCTCTTATTTTTATTTTTCATCTATTATTAAGGTGTTGTATGTAACTGTTTTAACTTATTCGAAGAAATCCTAAGGTATAAGATCTAATTGAGTAGGAAACCTTCAATTCTTTACAGGGGAACCAGACTTGAGGGGGTTTTATGTAAGCAAATCCCTAATTTCTTTTCCGGAGTTAAAGGTGACATTGCCTAAGGTCATTTTTACTGCTGGCCACAGCTTTTACAACCTCATCCGGACTGACAGGGGAGGATTGGAAAACACACACTTGCTGAAGAAAGGCTGCCTGTTGTCTGCCCAGTGATTGAATATCCAGGTAGCAGCATAAATGGCTCATAAGCTCTATGATCAATACATTTCTATTAAAGCACTTAGAACTGCCATCAGGTTGAATCACGACGCAGCAACAACAGCGGGTGGGAGAGATGAGAGACAAATAGAGGTAAAAGGACAGAGACCACTAATGAGAACTGGCACGACGCCCAACCCTTCAGAAAATCAATACGACTCTGAGTCAAAGCACTCTGCCCCACGATCATATTCATTGATCCCTGATTGATAAATACTAATATGGTGCCACAACTCCTGCAGTGGGAGAAAGGAACAAACAACAAAACACTGGAGCCCTCTTAAAGAATCTCTCGGACACTCAAAAACGAGGAACTGATATAAGAATCAAGACTCAGATCTAAAGCAAAAAGACTGAATCTACTTAGATATATAATCAAACGACAAGTTTAACTGCCAAATGAATAAATGACATATTCCCTTAATTTTGATATTGAATAAATATCTGTTCATTATTTTGAATAATGGTATTTTAGACCGGACTGGTGGACCGTCCAGGGTGTACCCCGCCTCTCACCCATTAACTACTGGGATAGGCTCTAGTACCCCCGGGACCCCATTTGGGAATAAGCGGTTCAGAAAATGGTAGGAGGGATGGTATTTAAGATCAAATTGGCATGTTGGTGTCTAAGACTGTTCAATGTAAAGGTGGCTTGAAATGATGAAAAATTGATGGTCAACATATCATATGAGGGTACATTTTTAGATGATTCTGCCTATTGAACCTTCTTACATGAAATCACTTTTTTCCATCTACAAATTGAAATACTTTGATCTTCAAAGTACTTTGCATGACTTTGTATCGGACAACTAAATGTGGAGAGTATAAAACCTGTTATTACAGCTGATAATTTGGCAAATTTGGATTTGAGAGCCCTTTTAAAAAAATACGCCTCTTCTTCAAAAAAGAAGAGCTGATGGATGCAGTCTCCTTTCAGTTATTCTCTCAGTCATTTTGGAAATTACCTTTGGCTTCATATGGTGTTTCCTGCATATATTTGCAGGCATATTTGCAACATTTTCAGATAAATCAGACCGGAAAACGAGAAGCAGAAACCTGAAGAAGAGCTGCACTTTTTTAGACTCTTGTTTCTCTCAAACATCTTTTTATTTTTAAAACTTTTATCGTTTCTGACTAGGTAAGTGCGGTCATTTTGTCAGCTCTAAAGCTGAAAGTCACATTCATCTACATTTAATATGAGCGCAGAGACCTAAATGGATTATAATTTACATCGGGAAGGAGATCCAAGGTTAGAATGACATTAAGACCGGTCGTGTTGCTTTGTGCTGCCGATTTTCAGATAGATGGGCCACATATAGGAATTTGCAGCAATACTAAAGAATTAATCAGGTCCCACCTCAGAAAGCCCTCGTAACATTCCTCTGGAGACTAAGTCTTATGGGACAAAGCTGTACTTTTAGCTTTGCACCGAAACCTGTTGCCAGTCACTAGGTTAAGTGCGCTCCTGTTGTCCTTCTGACAAAACAGAAAATATGGGTCACAACTAAACCACAGGTTTCTTTCAGCTTCAACGGCAATCAAACAATTGATCTAGTATGCAGGTAGGGAGGCATCAACAACAACACACTGTTCCAGCTGTCAGCTGCATGGCCGGCCGGATCAGCCTCACCTGGCCAGCCAAGCACAGCATACAGTAATAGAAGCACAACAGGGATACGTGGAAAATCAGAACCCTGTTGTTCATTGTAATGCTGGCTGCAGCAAACTGGAATCAAAAATATTTCTTATGCCAAAACAGACGCTCAGGTTGTATAATTCGTCACTGTGAAACAAAAGAGATATTCTATTGCAAAAAAAACAAAAAACTGAAGCAAAAACAAAACAAAAAAAACATCTCAAACAGACATCTATTACAACCCATAGTGTGCCCCTGAAGTCAAATTATCAACCAGTTCCTTAAATTGTGTGATTTTCCCTGTGAGTGGTTTTCATAAAACCCTGTTAAAAACTGCTAAATTGATATAAATGTTGGATACACAGCACGCTAAAATGTACTGACACATATTATCTAAACATTACTCTATTTTTTAACAAGTTTAGCGTGCCATATTACCATATAATGTTTAAATAAATTAGAGACAACAGATACATCTGAAAGATCATAAGTTGAGGAGGAAATAATTGAGACACAAAGCTGTTGTTTCAATTATCGTTTTTCATCTGAGAATGAGTATCTAACCAGTTAATTTCCGTGATTACTTTCTAAGTATGGGGAGGACACCCTGGTTGCCAGTCCGTCACACGTCTACACAGAGACGAATAATCCGAGAGGCAGGACAGAACCCACACATGCAAGCAAAGAAAATGCAAACTCTGCAATTCAATTATACAATACGATCGTTTACAGATGCTTACAGTACCTGGTCATTTAAGCAATTAGTTTAGAAGTAAAAATAAGCAGGCCTCAGCAACAGGGAGATGTAATTCGAGTGCCACGAATTGTTCAGTTGAATTTATGTCAAATCAAACGTTATTTCATTTTGACATGAACAGATGTATCCACTTGACATGAAGCAAACGGCTTTATGCACCAAGGCATGATGCAACAAGTCCAGCTTCAGTGGGTTTTCACAACAGAGCGACAGACAGCAAAATGTTCTGGGTGCATTTTCTGATTCAATCCCACTCCATTCAGCAGGCTGCCAGTCATCCCTTTTCTGTGGAAAAATGATCAAAACACCGAAAACAAAGTCACGTCCTGGCCACAGGGCCTGACCACAGAAACAGCAACAGCCATAAAAACAGAGGTTATAGGCTACACAACAGAGACACCGTGTGAATGTACAATGATTCTGATCATTTTGTTCGCTCGAGATGCCTATAAAGCTCTACATGCTGAACGCAACTGCCAGGTGGAGCAGAGGAATGACTGGGGCTGCCGGCTTCACACAGTCAAAACACTCATTAAAAGGAGCCATGAGTGGGCTTAAAAGGTAGATCCAAGTGAAACATATCAAATAGCCACATTAAAGAAAATCTGCTAATGTGGAAGGAAAGACTCCTGGGACATACTGAGGCACTGATTTATGAAACATTTACTCCTCTTGCCTGGTGAGAAACACAAACTTATCTCTCATAAAGCCAGTGTTTAATTGGATTACCATATTCTGAAAAGACTAATTTGTTTCCAGCTGTAAACCTGCTGAGCTGACAATCAGACACAGCAGGATCCGAGAGATGCACTCCCATCTAGAGACAGGAAGGAGGACTTTACCGTTTAGAGGAAAAAGATTTTCTAAATCACCCAGAGTGTTGTTCTCATATATTAGACCACCATAACTCTAAATTGGTGTGGTCATTTGATACTGGGCTCTTTGCCTTGATTCTACAGATAAACTTTGGCATATAAATGATGAAGAAAAAAAATCCATTGTGTCAATTCTCAAACACTTATCGACATAATGTAAAAATAATAATCATGATAAGAACTTGTGAATAATGTCTGAAATGTTATCAAATTCTGCATTGTCCCTTATTTAATTAAGGTAACTGCTGCTCATTAATTGCAATATTTATTTTTTTTCTGTCTGAGTTAATGGTTTCTTTAGTCTTGACATTTATTTATTTTTGCCAAAACCAATAGTTATGGATGGCTCAGCTGACCTTGCGACATCCCAGTTAAGTTAATATAGGCTTAGACTTCTGGTGGACCTCCCATGATGCAGTTCTCCTCACTCTTCCCTCTACTGTCGGTGTACATATGATATTACTGTGCAATTGACTTGCATTTCTCTTTCTCTGCAGGTATTCTTAGGGTGATGACATAGTACTTGTTTTCACCTCGTCCCTTCCCTCTCAACCTACAGCCAGGCCAGACAGATGGCCTGAGTCTGGTTCACTCAGAGCTGTTTTCTTGTAAAGGTTTATCTTTTCACTGCTGCCTTGTGCATGCTCAAGATAGGATTGGAACAGGAAGTTGAAACAATCAATTTTTTGTTTTGTTATCTGCTTTGTGTAAAAAAAAGCCACATGTAGACTTTGAGTAATGATTTGATTGGTTATTATTTACATTATATGATAATGAAATGGATTATAATTGGCTGGAATGGGGCATTAAATTGTAAATTTACTTGAACTGACCTGAACTTAATTCTATTGAATTATTACCTTCATTTCAAAGTGGCCCAATATGGAAGTAGAGTG
>CAJRST010033334.1:6297110-6307561 GCA_907169785.1 Menidia menidia
CCCCCCCCCCCCCCCCCACCCTTCCCCACCCTTTCCACTACTTTCATGACTAGCTAATGAATGTAGATGGTGCTCTGGGGGATGCAGTGGTCTTATTACAGGGGGTTATGTGTGCACTCTGAAAGATCAGACTGCTCCAGCCAGGCAACGGAGAGAGGTCCAATTGCTTTGACAAAGCCCCCACCTCAATAAACAGAAGGGCTAAAGAGGTTTGTTTATTGGGCCCACCTTGGTTTGACCTCGGTAGCACAGGGACAGGCTACCAGATTACAGAAGTGTCAGCACAGCCCGTGGAGAGTCGGGACACTCTACTTGCATTGGCTAACCCCTCAGTGCTCCAATAAATCTCATGAATAAGAGCACGATCCACAAGTGTGACTCAAATGCAAAAACAGAAAGAGGGCAATAAAAAGATTGTTGATTACATGGTTTATTCACCATCTTTGTGCCGCACAAGTGGGATTCCGCTTTCACCCGTTGGTCAACAGTGACGTAATCTCTATCAACAAAGATGCAGAATAAGTCAGCAATAGATAGGATTGTATTCCTGGAAGCTCTATAGAGCTGCTTGGTGTTTGCTTCCTAAGTAGTAGTGATGAAGTCTTGTTTGTGAAAGTGGGGATCGCATTCAGGTGCTGATCACGCATTGCACAGGGTGCGGAGTCAATGTGTAATTTGCCTAAGGCATCTGGGCACCTGAACATTATGGAGCTGTTTGATTGTTTGTTTCTGTACCAAACAGCTTGCTGCTTCGCCTGTCACTATTTCTCAACTCACCACCAAGGTCTTCAGCTATGGTCAACAGTGAGGCCTGATTTGTATTAAGCATCACAGCGGAGCTGCGAAGGCCAGACAAGTCCTAAACAACATACTCAAAATATAATTTGTCATGCATTGTCGAGTTTAAACAGGAAGGGGCCTGTCTCACAATCCTGTCAATAAGTCTTAAAGCCACCAGCCTCAAGGACATCACTTGGACACAAGCCAGCCCGCTCACACAGCCTTAACTCTCTTGGTGAAAGTTAACTTTTTATTTTGGCTGGTGTCAACATTTCTTCCATGATGAAAATCCTCTCAACAAACTTTTTTTTTTACTATGTCAACAAAAAAACTCAGTTTTCTTTATAAACAATGCAGTGTCAGTATTTTTTTTTCAATTAGCAACAATTAGCATCAATTAGCAGCAAAACATCAACTTCCTTTAGAGTCTATGCTGTACATATTTATGTACACCATGTATTTTTACGTGCTGCATGTTAAGTCTTGTTCTTCTAAGAGAAAATATCACTAAATACACCAAATATTCCAACCATCAAAAACCCTAGTCATCAACAAAAAAAAAAACACAAGAAGGCAGCACTAAATAGTAATTACTAAAAGGTTTAAATGCCTCTGATATACTTCAGTATTTTATTCAGTATGTACCCCTGAAAGCTCGAGCCTGTCTCAGATGTCATAATCCTGAATTGGGTTAATCATAAAACAGCAAACTGGGTGCTGGTAACTTTCTATATCCAGATGCCTTGTTTAAAAAAAAAAAGGACTAGAGAAATATCATTAAAACATACAATGTAGTTCGAATGTCTGCATGAATCCTCATGTCTCTGAAGGTGAATCTAAAAGAAGATATCTATGCCTTTAAATATTTACACAGTCAATGTGCCTCACAATCTACTGTTACAACTTTTCGACCTCTGCTTTTGCTTTGTTCTGAAGCCCACCTTGACAAAGTTTGTGCTGTTTTATTTCTGGTCGTGTGAGCTGTCTCTTTTTCTATCCTGTCATTATCCAATCAAAGTATTTTACTGGTCACGTTTCTGCTTTCAGCCACCGTGTGCTGATTTTCCTACTGTGGAAAATGGCTCATTATTTCAATGTGCAGTCACATTTTCTATAGTTGGGCCAAAGGATCGAGCCATCTTTTCATTAAGGAGAATCACTTCGTACGGTCCTTTCTCCATTTTCAAATACACACTCCCTGAGAGATACATGCAGACTTTGTGCATTGGGATTTTTTTCCCATTTGATGCTTAACTAGCATGATGGTAAACCACAGAATAATCGTCACATACAAAATCCCACCTTACAATACACCATCACCTCGCTGTTTTTCCCAGAAACTAAGAGAGTTCAGCTAATTATGTCCGTATGAATTTAAAAAGGCAAAGTGGTTGAAATCTGGGTAGCACGTGTGTATTAAATAATTACGTATTATACTGTGACTGTTGCACCAATATGTCGACAGTGCGGTGAAATATAATTCATTCTGCATTTCACCATATTAATGGAGTGAATTACTGCGTGGTTCAGGGTATTTCAACGCCTTTACAGCAAGATTCCAGCCGAAGTAGCTCAAAATAATTAACTTTACCACCTGCTTTGTTTCTGAAAAATTGTTTACAGATTCAATAATTGGCCACATGCATAGATATAGCTGACATGTTCTCAATAAAAATTATTAACAAAAAGTATATGCAGGGCTCTTCTTAGCTATTTTTTTAACTAAAGAAACATCATTCAAAGTTATATATGTCTCCTGCTGAACTATTTTTCAGTAATATGCTTCAGCTCACATATTTCCTGGAAGACAGGAGCTTTAACCATTTCCAAAAGTGCATTAAAATGCACTCAGTCATTTGTTTAATCTCTTTAGACATTGAAAGGAGAAATAACTATAATTTGTTCTGGGGAAAATGCCCAAAACAGTGCTTTTGGATCAGAATGTTTTCTATGTATTGTAAATGGAAAAAAAAAATAGGAAGGAAAAAATAGCCATGTTCAGACACTCATTCTCAGAAAAATACTAAAAGAAAGTATGTGCAGATTACCTATGTGGCTCCGGTGTGAAGAAGCACTGGTCAGTTGTCCCCAGAGAGACACCATACAGATGGTCAGCAGCAGCACCATTCTGCACATGCTCTGTAGGTCCCTTTCCTGCATTCTGGAAGGAATAAGACACAAAACAACAAGTATTTAGACAACTGAAAAACCACAAAAACACTCATGTGGAACTTATTCACTTGGGGTAAAGCCAACCAACTCTCACAGGTGGTCAATTAGCGTAACTCCTAAAATCACAAAACTTGGATTTGCAGAGCTTTTAGAGGACGTCTTTGTAGTGTAAAGAATGTGGATACACAGTGCCAAGAACTCTGAATAAGTATCATCACACCACTGAGAGACTTTCCTTAAGTACGTTTTGTGCGAGCAATTGAAAGTGGAAAGACTTCCGAATCATGGAAAAGCAGTTGTTGAAAATGTGTAAAAATACGTTTTGGATATCACAGGTGTGTATTACTTAGCTCTGTAGCATCTAGCCAGAGGTTCCTTGTTTGAAACATTAGCGGTCTGTCCTTTGTATTATATGCACTGCCACTTTCTCTTTAGTCTTGTTTTTTTGTTTGCTTGTTTCTTTCACTCAGCGTGTCTTTCACTCATCTATGTCAACTCTCTTCTCGTGGACTTGTGCAACCAATCAGAGAGGACTCTCCCTCTTACAGGCCAAATGAAACTGGGACAGAGATAGGTCGCTATGGTCTGTCTAAAGACCAGTTAAAAGACCAGGTGGATTTCAAGGGGCTCTTCAGTTAAAAGGTAGTCAGCTAACATAATCTCTGAATTAACTCTGACCTATTACACTCTTTCATTATAGGGTCTGCTTACTGTATTATATTATCATCACACTATATTTCACAATATTAATATAACTGGGAACACTCCCAGCTTTAATTTAGGGGTAATCATATCTAAACGTAAGGAATTGTTCAGAAATTACAACTCTTCAAAACGTACAACCCTCTTTTTCAGGGGCTTTAATGTATTACGACAAATGACTCAAAAGCTTCTTCATGGATAAGGGGAAAAAGTCCCTGTAATATTCATTAACTGAATAGGCAGGAAAATGGTCCAGAGATGATTCCAAGTGTGTCATTTGCATTTGGAAAGTTGCTGTAACTCAAAGCATGCAGTCAGCAGAGCTTGCAATGCAGGCGAAATGGTCGATCCCTAGGCTGCAGAACAAATCCATCAGAGAGATAGAGAGAACATTGAGAGAGAAAAAGGATGCATTGGTGAGCTTAGAAAACATAAAAAAGGCAGAGACATCCACGGCAGACAAGATTAGTCTATTATCGCGTGATCCTCTCCATGTGAAAAAAAAAAAGTTCTTCAAAAATATCCCCATAAAGAGAAAGGCCAAGGGCAGAGGACCAGTGCGGTGGAAAACATTTATAAGACATAACAGCGGATAGGTCAAATCAGAGCAGAGCATTCTGGGATGTGCTGCTGCCCCTGCTTGCAGATGGGAAAACCAGTGCCACAAGTGGATAACTTTTATCTGGAGCCTTACATGAAAAACATTTCATTCCTCTGAACCCATTGGAAATGGAATAATGCAGCAAAGGTTTCAATGTTGCAGAACATAAAGTAACTCTGAGTAAGATAGAAACAGAAATAGACAAAGTCCAAAACGTCCAAGACGAAGAAACAAGCAATAAACTAAAACTAGTGACAGACATACATATAGGTTTGGTCCCCCCCATTCCCTTGTCACATTGCTGTTTACCTCAGTTGTTTTGTTCCTGTGATGCTCCTCTCTTCACCAGCCCTGCCACCATACTTTTCTTTTTTGCTTACATTGATTTGATTTGAAATTCTGTTCACTTCTATAAGTTTGATTAAATCATTTATTTCCATAGATGCCAATTTATTCTTGTATTTCTCCAGTTCCTTATTTAATTTGAAAAATTAATATTTAATGATATGGTCTGTGGGAGGAATGCAGATCCGGGCCACAAATTTGTTATAAATGCTGTGATATTTTTAGAAAATATACAAATGCAACTATTCAAAACCTCAATTTAAAGCGGACAGGGAGCAAATGGAGTGTGTTTATGCTCTCTCCCACCTAGCAGGTGAGTAATGCTGTTTGTGTGGTCTGTCTTAATGCGCCCAGCTCAGTAATCTTCATGTACTTTCAGCTGACTGTTGTCCAGTAATACTCTCCATCTCCATCTGAGGGGCCTAGGGAGAGTGGCACAAACAATCAGTGGCCCGTCTTACTGCCAACAGAGCTCGCCTCCTCTCTCCTGAGAAAGCAGCTGCAAATCACAGCTTTGCTTTGAACTCGGTTCCAGTGCAAGCCACTCAAATTAGTAAAATGCTTGGTTTCATGCAAAGAGATCAACTCTTGCTTATCTGGCAGAGGCTCATACGAGATGCTTTAGTGTGACTGTCTTTGTACTGACAGCCAGAGCTGGTGAGATCTTAACAGGACGCTCTAATTCTGTACAAGCTCAGACAGCTGACGCAATCACAATATTATGAGAGCACAGACGGTACGGGAAAAAAACAAAAACAGAGTGTGATCTCATACGTTATTGTAACGGGGAAGTACAGTCATTGGATTTTACCATAATATGAAATGCAATAACCTGATCTGTATTGACGCAATACAGTACAAAAGTTCAAAAAGGTTCAATAAAGTGTAAAGATTATGTTATAGTGTGAGATAGCATGTTTTAACATTTTTCAGAGCCTCGACTGCAGTTTGATTCAATATCAATATATATGAGATAAGGATTTGCTATCATCGGATAATTGTAAGTTTTACATAATTTTACAATTTTACTAAAAGTTCAATTCTGCTGATTTTGCATTTAGTCTTCACCAATCCTTAAAAATTAAACAGACACATCACATTACATTAAAAACTATTAACCATTGATGATCAATTTTGGGATGAATATTCTAACCAGTGGCCGACATTGTCATTAAATAACACCCATTTTTAAAATGTGGGCATGAACAAACTTCCAAAGAACTACTTGAAGCCATCGTAGCAGGGAGTAAAACTCCTTTAATATCTGCTTAGTAGGTCAGTTTCTGTCTCTAAAACTCTAATGCTTTCTGCAGTAGCCCCCCACTTTACCCCGATCCCTTTAACATGGCGATCGTCAATGCAATGTCAGAGCTTCAGGAATTTAACACGATCAATTTAAGCACAACTTTGAATCATGAACCTTTCTATTACCACATATACAGGCACACCCCAGACCCACAATCAGCTGAGGAACACAGCAGAAATGTTTGTCGGAGTGGGCCTGATAGCAGAAAAAACATAACTGATGACGAATCAAAGCTACTGATTGCCTTGAAATTTCTACCTGTGACTTACTTGTGAAAATTGGCTTGTTAAGCGTAATTTACAATCAATTTACATTTACAATCTATATCAAACAGAATAAGATGCTGATGTAAATTCATGGTAATTATTCGGAAGTTTATTACCGCGTAAAATGGCTCATCATCTCTTAGATGTCCTGCTCACCTTTGTCAATTCTTTCAAAGTCACTTGCCTTTGTCTCCAGCTTTAGGCTGCCACAGAGACTGAGGCAGGTCTGGGATTATTGTGGAATAATGGCCGGGCCGATGTGTGAGACAGCAGCTGCTCTGTGCCCAGCACCATAGGAGACATAAGATGTTTTAGGTAAAGGATTTGTCTTATTCAGACTACCCTGACCATTACTGTATTGGAGGACTTAAAGGGTTCCGAGTGTAACCCTGAGGTCTCTGTGCTCTGTGACGAGAAAAGCACATAGAGGATAAGAGCCATCTCCGAACAGGAAGGTAGTCATATTAGTTAGAAAAAGGAAAAAATGTAGCCATTACTAATTCCAATGGTGTTTTCATAGCCTGCTCTTTTGAAAGGATATGGAGCATATGCATAGCCAACCAAGTCATGGCACATGTCATTAAGCCATGCGTTTTCAGTTTACTGCATATCATTGCACATGAAAAAATATGAAATATGAAAAAATAGGACAGGATGAGAATCCACATCATTAGAAATATGTTGAATGTATAATGTTTTTCTGCATGTCAGCACACTGTCCTGTATTTGTGCCCTCAACATTCGACACAGACTTTTTACAGCATTAAAAGAACCAAAAACTGTGAAAAAGTAACTAAGTTAAGAACTCATGACAGCCAGACCATCAAACTGCCAGAACTTAAAGATACTTTCAGGGCGTACTTGCTCCTTTTCACTGTGTCACCATCTAACAAAGTCCATGTGTGAGGAGGAGAAGCTGAGTGGGCCATAATCTGACACGGCTAAATTCCCACTCATCTCACACGTGTATGTAAAACTGCGCATACACTCATCCCCAAAATAAGATTAACCTGTTTAGGGCATTTTTTGATGAGCCACCTGGTCTCAGTGTCAGGTGGAATAATTTTCTTGTTAACCAGCTCCAATAAGCCACCTGAACATCACCAGATCCAGAAAATGAAATTGCAACATAAGATGAAGGAGTAGCTTTGAATTCAGAATAAAACCTGGCAGTCCAAAGAATAAATGAAAAATCTACCATAAAACACTAACTAATGTAAAATTCCTTGTCAGCATTATTCCGTTATTCCTGCTCTCAGAGCAGATTTATTAGTTTTCTTTCATTCTTGCAGGAGATCTTTATTCTATGCTTGTATAACTTAACTTTAAAGAAAAACCACAATTTATCTGACATAAGTGTCCCATAGACACTGTTTCTTTCTTACTTGAAAAGAAAAATAACATTTGGACCTTTTATAAACAGACAGTTTTAGGTCCTTTGTAGTTAAAAATATATTAGCGTCCGACAAAACACAAAATCTATTTAGTCGTAAACCTTTCTTTATGACAGTATGTATCCCGTTCCCAGTCTCAACCTCACACATTTAGAAGTTGAGATATTAAGGGAGCATCAGAATTCTTAATAAAGCATAGTGTACTGTGTGGTAACTACTGCCAGGACAGAGGTAAGTGAGCAAAAAAGCAGGGGCGCTGTTTCTGACCAAAAAGCACAGCATGGAGAAAAGTGTTTTGTCGTCACTTTTCATGGTGATGATGTCATCAGGGCGGGGCATTGCTGAATCTGAGAGGGTAACATCTCCTCAAGCCATTGTTTCAAGTTATGTTGAATATCTAGTGCACACTCAAACGTTTTAGGAATTAGAATTATGTTTTAGGGCTGTACCAACATCAATTTTAAGTCTCTGATGAACCTATTTTACATGTGTTTGGATGGTGGGATGAAGCCTAATTTACTGGAGAAAACTACACATACACAGGGAGAACACAACAATGCCTGCAGCCAGGTTTCCGCCCCACACCACTGTGTGGCTTAACCAAATCAGTTATGGTCTAATCAAATCAAATCAATCAGACTCAAATTTAGTCCAGGTCAAGTCATCCACGTTCATTAAATGGGTACTAGCAAAGGAAGTGTGAAAATGAACATTTCTTCTGCTGTTTCAAATGATGTCTGACCCAAAGTCATCCATTGGAATTTTTTCTTGTTTGTTTTGTTTTTGGGGGTTTGTTTGCCTCTTGGGAAGGAGATAAGCACAGATGCATCTGAATCTGCCATCAGGACAGACTTTGACTTTATTTTGTATGTTCCTCATTTCAGCATCTGGATCTCAACAGTGGGAAATCAGAATGACTGCTTTCCATTTTTTGCCTTAAAATAAGTTTTAATTCTCAACAGCATAAAGTGTATGCTAAACAAAAAAAAAGAAAGAAAATCACATCAAGTCATGTTTTTCATCCAAACATAAGATAATAAACATGACTTGTTCCATTATGGTATTAAAATGTATTTTTTCTATGTTTGAACGATGTTAATTTGAGTTACTGAACTCTGTGGGCATGTATATAAAGTGCTAAGAGGTGTAAAGTCATGGTTCACAGCGGCTGTGTAATAATATAACCAAAGCATTTTGTCAGACATATCGTCAACTTGAGGAAAATATAATTATATGTCATGAATTATGGACAGATTTGCTAAAAAATTAAGAACTGAAGGAGATATGTAGCTGGTAGGTGATCTTGAAGGTTTTAATTAAATCCCAAAAAACACTGACAACGTTGGGAATCACATGAGCCTTACATAATGGATATGAAGCCACTAAAATGCTGAGGGAGTGACGCGGGGACAGAAAACAGGTAAAATTAATCATGGATTCAAACCAGGTGTAACACAAGAAAGGGAGTCAAATTAAAAAATGTAATAAATGAAAACGAAGAAACTTTCAAAGACAAGACAGAATTAACCAAACACACAAAAACACGCAACCA
Source organism: Menidia menidia (assembly GCA_907169785.1). Lineage (NCBI taxonomy): Eukaryota > Metazoa > Chordata > Actinopteri > Atheriniformes > Atherinopsidae > Menidia > Menidia menidia. Next base: position 6,306,229 of record CAJRST010033334.1, read on the forward strand.
AGGAAAATCAAAAGAAATCTCAAGTAACAAAGCAATACATACATGGCTAAAAATATGAATATGCATATTAATTAGGCATCAGAAACTCAACAAAATAGAATTGCCATGCTATATCAAGCAAACAAAACAAAACAAAAGTCTAGCCTACAGTGTCTGTCTTACACAAAGTGTAATCATCCCTTATTACGTTACAGTTCCAAAAATAAACCACCACAGTTGGTTCACGGCTGCTCCCAAGGTAGACCTACTTACACATTGAATTAGAAAAAAAAACCTCTATAATGCTATGTAACATACACTTTTGAAATCTGCCAAAAGGAAGCGCGGTTATAAGAGCCAAAAAGGCTCAATTAACTCTGTACACGCTTGCTATGAGACTGCATACTTCGCGCCTCTGTGCAAAGCAAGAGCTGGAGATCATGTCGAAAACTCACACACGCAAATGTGTTTTCTCAAAACAAAACAGATAAATCCATTAAGTGATATAGGGTAGTTGGAAGGTGATTGCACCATGAGCACTACATGGAATGAAGTATGAACACCTTTTAAAAGCCACTGCGTCTCTCAAGGAATGGGTGCTAAAAGCACGAAAGCTTCATTTAACCACTTAGAAACAGCATCTCTTCTTGTGTTGAGATAACCTATCATTTACAGGGATACCTTGCATGTAAATGGAAAATTTTGTGTTGCATAGCAACAACGGTGAGCTGGCACTCACTGCATCTTTTGATCCTCTGATCTTTCTAATTCTCACAACAGTTCAATGTGAAATAAAGCCTTTTCTCTGATTACGGCCTAATGGATGGCTCTAATGGACACACAAACGTATACACTAACGCACAATCTTTCACACAGAAAAAAAAAAAAATACCCTGAGGCAACCTTTGGTGCAGCAGCGAGTAAATGGAACCAATAAGACAGAGAAGTGTGTTTACAGCCGATACATGACACAAAGTTGACAAGCTGGAGGTGGCTGTTTTGGTTGGAGGGCAAATCCGAACCAGCGTTGTTGTTTAAGTTACTGATTTTTGTTTTCCTCAGAACTAAATCTGACACACATTTGGTTGTGTACCAGTAGTAATTCCCCAGGCCAAGCATTGCTTCAATTACAGGATGAGTTTACTGCACTTAGAGACACTGAAGGCATTAACAGAAGTATGACCTCTGTGGAAAAATAGTAAGGCTCACTAAAACCTATGTTTAGAAGCTGCTTATTATAAAAAAACAAATATATGTATATATATACAGCTTTTCTTTTGACTTTTCAAAAGAAAGCTATATTAACAGGCCATTTGTTGACAATCACACCCACTGCCCAAAAGGGAGCAACTGT
>CAJRST010033334.1:6307571-6353221 GCA_907169785.1 Menidia menidia
ATCTGTCATCTTCTCTTGTGGATATATTGCATGTTGTTCTGTTCCCTTTTTAGAGCATCTTACTGATAGAAATGAGGAGTTGAAATGCAAAGAACAGAGGAACTGCCAATCCAAAGGGGAGCTGAAATGACTGGTTAACAAAAGGATTGTAATGACAGGATGAAGGAGAAAGCACGCTACTTAAATCCCCAGATGAATGGATTGAGGGAATGGCCATTTCCATAAAGTGATGGAATTTGCTCCAAGCATGCTTTGTACCCACAAATCCCAAGCAATCCTTTAGAAAACTGGGAAGACGAAAAAAAAAAAAAAAAGATTTGTGCATTATACAACTGGCTGTAATGGGAAAATCACATGACAAGTGACGGATGAGCATCACACAGCTTGTCAGTGACGGTTTTAACTCGGCAGGAGTGATTACCTGACAAAATTACAAGTTGTCAGGGAATAGTGCAAGCATGTAATCAAATGCATGATTAACACTGCTGCATATGCTTGAGTTGGCAGGCCTGAGTAAGATGATGAAGTGCGGTATGGTAATACACATGCAACATTAAAAAAGGTGGATTAAAAAAATAAAAATATTATTTGCCATATATTTTATATATTTACCATAATTATCTCAAACAGATGCTTTTTTTTCAGTGACCTATAAATATATATGTTTGTATTTAAAATGTTAGAAAAAAGTGAATAAGAAATCCACCTTAGCCTTTCTGGCTGCAGAAGGAATTAGCCCTCTTACATGCGACAAAAAAAACACTGTAAAGTGATCATTATTAGACTCCTGCACAAGATTTTTAATACCCATTACACCATCAAGGAGAAACTGAAACATCAACGCTGAATTTTTTAAAACTTTACTCAGGCTATAAACACAGGCCTCTTAAAATTAGTTACAGGCCTAAGTTAAAATCTGGTTACTGCAAAAATTATACTTTATAATCCGTAAATCATTCTCTACAAATAAGCACATTGTCATTCTGTGTGAGACCACATCACAGGATAAAGATGATCAATTTTGCATTGATTGCTGCAAGCAGTTTCAAAACATGCCGGCAAAAGGTTCACACAGCATGTCACAGAGCCCCCAGATCTAACTAAAGAAAGAGAAGAAGGATGAGAGATGCCATTTCCTTTGTCATATGCATCTACATATTTACACATATTTACTCTAAAAGAAAAAACACAACGGAAGGCTTTATTATCTGTTGTGAAGATGTCAGTACAGAGTAATACAACTCCAGTCCCAAAAAAGTCAGGTAATAATTAAAATCTTCACCCTAAACATTCGATACATGAAAAACATGAGCTATTCTTGAATTTGATGGCAAGTAAATAAACATAAATCTGTCTTGGAAGTTATTGTGTCATCCACAAATGCAGGTTGAAGTTCTTCTCAGGGCCGAAGATCGTTTGACATGGAGTCAAAGTCAAACCGGTGGAAAGGGACCATCCAGCTTTTTTTCTATCACTCACTCAGCTGCATTTAGTTGCTAAAGTGATCAAAGATGTATGAAGGTTTAAAAGCAACATGTGCTCGCATTCAGACAATATTCATGTCTAAGGAAAGGTCTTGTGTATTTAAGCATTTCAATGCCATACATCACGTTGAATCTAAATCAACAGCATGGCTTCACAGTGCAGCAGCTTGTGTGGAATAAATGTGACAAAGACTCGGGACTACTGAGCTGTTAGAATTCCAGAGCAAAAAATAGGAAGGCATTCCTTTTGCATAGGTCAAATGGATGTTTTTCTTAATTCCCAGAGGGCCATGTTGGAATTTTTTTTCTTTGCGCGCATCATGAAAATTCATTCAAAATGATCTTGTAGTGTTGATGAAATTTCAAAATGAGAACATAAAACATATTCGCATATTTTTACTCAAATTTAACATAAATAAAACGATATAACAATAAAAAGGCTAAATTTACAGAAGAACTGGTAGTGCTTCAGAAGGATGAGAGCCTAAAATAATCTTATCAGTTAACATATCAAATTGAGCTTGTGTGGTCGACTCCTTCAGGCTAAGCTTACCCACTCTGCTTCCGGGCACAAACCACAGCACTGATGCCTGAAGATTGACGAACTGGCTTTGAGCCAAACTGTGAATTACAGGTCCAAAATGCATCCTTTTCCCCAGACAGTACGGCTATGAGACATTTTCCTAAGTGTTAAAAGTTTCCTTCATTTCTGTTTGGCTATAATGTGACCGGTAGTTCCTCCGATGTGTCTAATCCTGGCAGAGAAATTTAGAGGGCAAGGGCGGAGGACTGTTCCAGTTCCAATGTTTGCTTCCCGCCGAGCTTGATATGATGTCATTTTGGAGGTGGCGGACCAGTGAAAACAGCCTGCTTAGCTCCAGAAGTCACCATCGGGCTCAGACCTGTTGATAAACATCCCCTCAGGTAGCAGAAGCAGAGGTCGCCACACTGGAGCGGCCGTCCTCTGACACACTTGGCTAGTCCCTCTATCTCGCCCCGTCCACATCTATCTCTCCATCCCCTCTGCTGTTGAGGTTCAGCGAGGTCCGCTTGCTTCTGACTCATCCCCGGTCCTCACAGCATGTTCTGTGCCACTGGACACACGGCACGACACAGCAGGGATCAGATAGCTGTCCCACTGAATCACCACACCGCACAGGCACAGAGGAGCAGAGGAAGATGCACGCGGGTTCGGACTGTAAATGTGCACAGTTTTGCTGCGCTGTCATTCAAAATTGACTGAAAAAAACACCCCGCATCTGGCACGCTGTACTCAGGGCTTAAGAGTTCTAGAGGGAGAATATACATTATTGACTTACTGTACAATGCATATTCATAAGGCCAACATTCACTGTTTTTAGTTTGCACCAGAAGGAAAAACTTGTCCTCCTTTAACTTCTGAAAGATTAAACACCAAGAAAAACATCAAGTCAATAACTAGCATTGCTAAACATTGTGCAAGCTTATTTATGGTGGTTCAGAAAAAAACACTTTTCGTATCTGATAGAGTTACATATCTGAATGTTTTTTTTTTTTGTTTCCTCCCACAGCTGGACGACATACATTATGGGCAATTGTACTTGTGACAGGTTTTTAATGCAAAACTGGGAAATTAAAGAGTGAAACTGCTGTGAATATACGTTTTGCACCTTCTCCTAATAATAAAATGCGGAATTTTAGAAGGTTGTCATTGTTTACAGGATACGATTTGAGGTTATATGTCCATTCATTTGGAGTTTGAATCTGTAATTTGACATTTTGTCCGATTTAGTATCTTTAATAAAAATAAAGATGACAAAAAAATACTCCAAGATTACAAGTCTGAATTAAATGAAAAAAAAAACAATATTCATAAATGCTGTCTTATTGCATCAACATTTCCCTCCCTACAATGGTGTGGATACCTTTGAATAATTAAGATAGAAATAAATAGATGAAAAAATAAAATCAGCAAAGATTTGCTTTCAGATATCTCTCCACATCACTTTGTCATGTTTTATAATGAGTCACACACAAAACGCTTTTTTGTATGCCGTACACCACCAACTTAAATGAATATTCGAAACCGTGAAAGAGTTTTTGGACTCCAAATGAATGGTGAAATGAATGCATGAGCCAGCCATAAGCTGTCGAAGGATAAAAGTCATGCTAAGTGGATCTTCAAGCCGTATTTTCACATTTTATCCAACAATGCGTCTGCTGAAGCAGAAAATCATTCTGCTGCTTTAAAGCAATATAAGTCACTCTAGAATAAACATTATTCACTCGGGTCCTCGTATTCGTGCAAATAAGCCCCAACGACTGACTGAGCAGATAAGAACTATCAAGAGATTAACCCAAAATAAAATGAGTAATGGTGGCAATAAAGCAGCAGACTGATAATGTCCACATATCTGGTCTTAACATGGCTCTAACGCTTTTCAAAATTGGACTTTTTCCTTGGACTTGAAACAGGGTTTTCAGCATAGTGCTCCCTGCAGTCCTCTTTACTGCAGCTGACAATGTCTCAAGCAGGGTTTTATTTATTGCTGGAGTCATACTTCACATTAGATTTAGCAATCGGCAAACCATTTGCAGGGAGCTGTTTTATATGAAAAAAATTTTCGAAGGGGCTCTTTCCCGCAGGAACATTAACTTTTAAGTAGGCAATGAGTCCACATATTTTTATTTGGACACGCTCACCTTTCTAAAGTCTCCCTTCTGGTGTTAGTATTTTTTCCTTTTTTCAACATTGAACACAGTTTTTTCTTCATGGTTTCATCTCATGCAATACAGACAATCATAAAAATATTCTTAAGATTCTCAGAAGCAAGTCTTAGTACTGAATGGTCTTACATTCAGAAAAGCCACAAAGTGTTCATGGAAATCCTTGCTTGGGCCCATAAGTGTCACAAAGACAAACCACACGTGTGGCCCTGTATCCATTCATGCACGTTGGAGCTTTATTTTGGATCCGAGGTCATTTAAACTGATTGTGGTAAAGTGGGAAAGTTATATTTTATTCTGAGGATAAAACTTTTAAGTTATGTCTGCAGGTCAAGGACGCTTATTAATTTGTTCCAAAGAGAAAAGGGGCCAAGGTGCTGTTTTAAGGGATAAACATCAACAATAATATAGCTAACTTCCACATCAGTGATGGAAGTGTTAATTACCAGGATGCCAAACTGACCTGCACGCTGGAGAAAAAAATACACATCTGTAGGATTTTGAGGCAAAACAACCACAAAAATAAGGTAGGTAGCTAGCTAAAACTCTATATTACGAACGGGTAAGAAAATATTTAATTTTCACAATTACGTCAACCTTACTTCCTAGAGAGTAGAAGAAGCAATGCAATTAACACCTTCCAACTTCTTTTAAATCTATTGCTGGTAATTTAGAATAAAATAAACTTTTCTTAAAGAAAACAGACCTATTTTTATGCACAATTTTAAACCGAATAAACTACCTGCGCATGCATATGCATACATTTTTGGAGTCTGCATACAGCTTTGTATATTTTTTCCTCCATTATTTCAGATGTACTGAAATACATCTGAAATAATGTATTTCAGAGAACTCTGCTCTCTGTCAGCGAGCAGAGTTTACTGCCCTCTGACATCTTGACCCATAATGTTGTACATCACCCACCGGTAAATTCCTGTAATCCTTTCACGCATTTATTTCTGCTATAATCTTAGAGCTAAAGAAAACCTCTGGTGTTTTTCCAGGTACGCCAGATTCCTCAGTTGTGCATTGTTTGGGGTAATGATTCAATTAACATATGGAAACTGTTTTCCGCTGGTTGATTTTCTTTCCATTTTCACTATACAAGGTCATTTCAAGCATGAACTATTAGGTAGCATCATGAATGTGATTCATATAAACAATTTTATTCAATGAAAGTGAAAGAGATGTCAAAAGGCTACTCATGTCAAACAAGTTGTGAAACATGGAGAGCTTTGATTGTTAGCAAAAGATGGCTTAAATGTCTTTCCAGCATGCCAAAGCAGAGATATGTTTGAGTGGATAAAACTCAACGATCATAAAAATCTATAATTACTACATTTCATTACCACAGCCACTTTTACTCCTCGAAAGTGGCTCCATGTTATTCAGACCTGCGAAACCAAATTTTCTCCAACCTGCTTTCGGCATCCATGCTGCAGCAGCTGGTGTGTGTCTTTAAGAGAGATGTCAGTGTTTTGATCTCTCCGCCTTACTCACTGAACGACACTCGAGCAGTTACAGAGTAGTGCTTCTCCTCAAAATAAGTTTTCAGTTTTGGAAACAAGTTGCAAGAGGAAGAAATACAATTCTAATAAACTGCCAGGGTGAATGACGAGGAGTTACCTGGAGGCAATGGCTCTGGAATTCATTGCAGATTAATTATCTTTGGGTCACTGATAAGCAGTTTGATGGGTCTCTGTTTAAAGTTTTTGTTGTTTGCATAGACAGGATTTAGCTGGATGGCTCAGTTCATAGAAAGACTCTAGCAATTCTTCCCAGGAAAACAAGACACCAACACCAGCATCATTACAGCTTAGATAATGAATCCCCAAGCTGCTGGTGGACTCTGTTCTGTATCATAATAAATGTAAGGTCAAAAGGATAACTTGGAGTTACCGTGGTGCACCTCATTACCCCCCCTTTAGGACAGTAGAGTAGATGCCAGAGAATCAAAAGGGCAGCTTTTTTGGGGACTTGGGCCAGTGTTCATGAAGCTGCAGGACAAACACACTGATTCACCACCTGCAAGTCCACTAGGGTCTTTGAAAAACTGCATGTTGGGGCCAAATGCATTATTTACACCGGAGCAATGCTGCAGCAGAAGTAGCTTTGCATGCATTCATAAATAATAAACCTGCAGCACAACGCGTGGGAACGGGGCAAAAGCAAGCATTAAGAATAGCCCAGTCACACGTCATGACGAAGAACAAGGCTGTTTAATCTGGGCAGAACAAAAACACCATGCGTGCATGTATGTTACCGAAGGAAAAAAAACAAGAGTAATCAGGTGAGGAAGTATTTCGGGACAGGATCACTGATTTAAATTGATGTAGTTGCTGTCATGTTATGTGAGGAATGCAAAAGCTCTGCGTCAGATGAATATTTCATATACTCAGAGGTACAATGAGAAGCTTTCAACAACACTTATGAGAACTAATACAAAATGCACTAAGACGTGCTTTTCGCATGTTTGACAAAAGCTGCAACTTAACTAATTTTTCTTTCAAGCTGCTGATGAGGGTTCCACACAGGCTGTCGTGACCGGTGCCATGAAAATTGAACAAACCTTTCAAATGGGATTAGACGTCAACCCCCGACCCCTCACAAATCTAACGAGGATTTGCAGAATGTTTGGATTAATTTTTCATAGGAGAGTAGTTAATAAAAGTTGTTCCAGCCAATAGCCCTGGGAGACTAGTGGCTGTAATTGGATGTCTAAGCAAGTACTCTGACATGTTTGGACAAGCTAATTCTCAGTGCAATTTAGAACTTTAGTTTTACTCCATGCAAAGCTCTGCTGTTGAATTCCGCTGACAGCCGCACACAAACATAAGTTACATGCTGCCTTGAAAGTTGTCCTTTTTCATTTTGGTCAATTTAAATTAGCAGATGAACAGCATAGTCCACTAAACAGAGATAAATATTAACAGTTATGTTCAGCGTAGCAAATATAATGATGAGATGATCACAAAAAAGGGGGAGTCTTAGAAAAAACGGTTTAAATCTGAATGCACACAAACTGAAATACTCCAGGAGCATTATTCTGACATACAAGTGAGACTGTAGACCCAGAGTGAGATTTTCCTCCATATTTGAAAGATCTGCAGTGTGGACTGCAGTAGTTTGGCACAGGACTGTGTAACCTAGGGAGCCACAAGAATCCGTTTTCAAATTTAAGCCGGTATCATTTTTGGACAGGTCTGCTTCATTCCCCTTTAGAGACCCTTCAGAAGTAGCTTTTTTTTTGCTGCCCCTTTGTGTTATCTCAGCAGGGAGTCTTGGGTTTGCATCTTACAATCACAGTTCAGTTTGTTTATATATGCTAATTTTGTTCTTAATTTTTATTATTGTACACAAACTTGCAAGAGATTTTGTGATTTATTTTTTCCTTTAAAGTGAGCCTTGTAATTATGCTTTGTCTCCACAGGCTTTGAAACACCACCTTAGGTCATGATTTAAAAAGTGAAAGAAAGAACCAAAAGCCGTATTTAGTATTATATAAGTAAAATTAGCTATGAATTTGTTAAACAACACTTTCCTGTTAACATTCATCAGATAAAAAATAGATTCCGGGTAATAGTAATACATTAATAATAATTAATAATACATATATACAGTTATTCTTCTGTGGCAGAAGAATGTAACCATTAACACTTTCGGTCTGAAAAGCCTCTTTTAGATGCTGACCATGAGTTTATACGGTATTTGGTTCCTCAGAGAGAATGTGGCACTTTCTTCTCCCCAAAAGCTGCTTCTATTTGAAGTTCCTTGATGTACAACACAAATATCCCCACAGAGTTTTAGTTTACATTACTGTATGGACTTCTAATATTATCACTATTCATAGTGAGAGATGCCTCCAGTTTCTTAGGAAATATCTGAGGGCTCTTCTATAAACTTACAATAAAGTATCCACCTTACATTTGCAGTAATGTTTGTTTTTTAACCATTTTTGGAGACTTTTGTTCAATGTTCTGGATTTTCTTTAATTTGCAAACTGTTTTATAGATTAATGGCTGTACGAGGAAGGGGAGAATTATGGTCCCCAGCACAAAAAGTTCCAGTTTCTCGGAAAAAAACCCAAATTTGTGCTGTGACCACATTTTCCACACTCATTTCCCATTGTTAGAACATAGAATCAATCAACACCATTGTTCTCGCAGCATTATGATACTCACGTGCTGTAACTCACTGCTCAGATGCACCAGATCACACTTCTCCTGCACATTTGTTCTTCTAAGGTACTCAAAGTACACATTATTACAAGATCGACACAGCTCTAAAACAAAAACCAAGCAAGGAGCTGCCTTGTCATGATTGTCCACCAAAGGCTGAGACATTACCACATTCTTATGGTGAGACTGGGCAGATGATGGAGTTATATTACTTCAGAGATTTTTTTTTTAAAAACATGTTACAGCCTGACTGAGCGTCCGTGTCTCATCCTCAGAGGGGCCTGTATACACTTCCACAAATATGTGATGCAAAGATCCATTTTCAAACAAACCAAACCAACATTTTTCAAGAGTTACATACGAGACAAAACAAGAAAACCCACTGATGTGGGTTTGATCTTCCTTCAAAGTAACCTGCAGGTCACGTGCCACCCTTAAGGCTCACTGTGTTCCTCCATGCCCGAGTGTATTCACGCCAATGACCAGAGCAAAAAGAGCCTCTAGGTTTTCCATATGGTGGCAATATTTGCACTTTGCGATACTTCACAGTCTTCTTATCTGTTATTATATTATTATCTCTCTGCTGTTCGCCATATTTACATATATTTGCAACTTTTTATCAAATCAATAAAGTATCTTTAATAAATAAATGTTCAATGTGCCACTCTAGTACCTCAAAAGGAAATAGTACCACTACAGTTTTACGCCAATCTAAAAACGACTTCAAAATAATTACTATACTGTTTGCCGCATTTAAACCAGCTGTAACAACCTGCTTTTCCTAGGTGGATTTGCACTACATTTGTATTGGCTGCCTTTGCATCCCTTCCCGTTACTCCCCCCTCTTACTTTCCCACATCCTTTTCATTTAGCTGCAGTGCTGCATGCAGCCAAGCTCCTGTCAATTTCCTGTCCCAAGCATCTAAACACTACATATACCTTTTTACTGGACTGGGGAGAAACTGGTGTAAGCTTATCTTCCACTCAGGGGAATAGATTAATTCATCTCTGCAAGATGTTTTTAATTACAATGTCAAATGATCTGTTAATGGACAAAGTGAAATCTATTACATCATTCTATATATAAGTGATCGTAGTGTGGCTGAGCCAACAATCCCTGGTCTCCAGTGGCTGAGGTCATACTGGATTACCGATATGTGAAACTGTGTTCAGGGGTCTACACAACTCTTAATTAGCTTCTGCATGCTCACTTATCACCATCCAAGTCTAATCCTGCAGAGTGGACACCATTTGACACCGTCATGACGTAGACATTTTCTTTTAATCATTAAACGCTATCAATATTTCAAACAAAGACATAATGATATGATATATATACATGTTTGTGTGTGTAAATAGCTTTATTCTGCCGGCTTCCGAAGGAGACATTTCCACTTTGAGGAGCTGCTGAAAATGTGAAAAGCATGCAACCTTGACATTGTCTTGAAATAAAAGGAAGCATAGTTGCTCTCCTACAAGGCGAGCTCCCAGCCCCAAGGTTGAAAACTGCTTTCTGTGCGTTTGGCCTGAAACGATAGCGCAGCACATATTATAATAGCATTCTACCTAACGTCAGGTGAATGTTGATAGGTGCTGCGTTATCAGTTTCCCTTAAACTCTTTGAAGACTTTTTCTTCAGCTTTGTATTTCATTCCCTAAATGAAAAATTAATCTTCGGATCAAGAACGAAGAGTCTCTTGACAACATATGTCCTGGCAATCATTTCTTATTTTTCTTCGTTTGGTTTTCATTTATTTATTGGACTGCTTTTTTTTTTTTTTTTTGGAATGAGAAAGCAGACAGCAGACAGGGTAGAGCAGAAGTAACATTTTCAATAAGAAAGATTTATGGATTCTGTCTGACCCAGAAATGCGAGGAATCATTGTGGCTTTGAAAGCTCCCCTCACAGGGCCGAAAAATTCTGTTTGGTAAAATAATATCTTTGTGATCACCGGTGAGTAAAGCAGCTATACAGATATTCAGGAAACCTGACAGAGTTTTTGACGTGAGATGCACATGCATAGGAGATATAGGCATTGGCTTAAGGGCCTAACACACCAGGTCTGATGACAGCATTGATTCCATAAGCTTTGAGAAGGCAGGAGAAAGCTTTGTTTCAAACGCGAGAGAGCAACACTGCAGAAACCTACACCGCTCCACTGATATCACCTGAGGCTGCAACATATCTGGAAAAATATCGACATTTAACATCTAAGGAGCAGCAGAAGGAGTGATTTAGTCCGACAACATGAGAGTCTGAGTGACAGCCGTTCTTTCTCTTGGGCGATGATCCACTAACTACGGCTCATTAAAATATCCACTTACTCTTCACCAACACTACGGACAATATTTCCCCGTGCTGCGGATTTCCACTCCGTTCCTGCTTCCTATTGCCTCCATCCCTTTTAACCACACTTAACACTCTTTTCCACTTAGTTTTGCCCATATTCAGCAGGTCCCTCAGGGACGAGCCATGCCCATGCTGTAATTCTGCAGAGGAGCGAGAGCGCCGGCTATTTAACACAGAATCAGGAGTCCACTCTCGAATGTGTGCATGACTCTCACTAATTCCTCTCAGCGCCACTCTAAGTGCATCTGTCTGGACAGTTGCTGTGACTGCAGAGAGGTACCACTCTGCTCGTGCCGCTCTATGTAAACTGACAGATTAAACACCGCTCTGGGACCCTGACCGGGTCATGCATTAGGAAGAGGTCCGTTTTGTCCAGCAGACGGGTTTTAGAGACGAAGCTTTTATCAATCCAGTTTGTGCATTGTCTACAGAGAAATGTGAAAGTTAAGAGAGGGAAGCCGAGGACGGCGTTGGATCGTATCAAATAAACGTTCACACACCCTTCCTGATTTATGTACTCGCTTTGCGAAAGCAGGAAAAAGCTTTGTTTCAAACACGAGAAAAGCAACACTGCAGAAACGTACACCGCTTTACTGATATCACCTGAGGCTGCAACATCTCTGGAAAACATTTTTAACACCTAAGGAACAGCAGAAGAAGTGTTTTAGTCCAATAACATGAGAGTCTATCTGAGAGACAGCCGTTCTTTCTCTTGGGCGATGATCCACTAACCACGGCTCATTAAAATATCAACTTACTCTTCACCCACTACGGACAATAGAGGTCCGATTGGTCCAGCAGATGAGTTTTAGGGAAGATGCTTTTTAACAGTCCAGTTTGTGCATTATCTACAAAGAAAACGTTACAGTTGAGAGAGGGAAGCCGAGGACAGCATTGGATCGTGACAAATAAAAGTTCACGCACTCTTACTGATTTATGTGCTCTTCTGTCTGGCTATCTCCTGACTGGATAAATGCATACATATTTTTGTCTTTTTTTTCCAATTTATCCTGCAGATAAAAACAATGGCAACTATGAAGCAACTCCGAACAGTATATTTAACTTGCATGAGTTCAAAACGGCATCTGGTCCTGCATTCGGCCGGTTGCCTCAAGCTGATATCAAGCAGTGCACAGTGGAAACAGCTGCGGTCATTAGGTTAGCAGTGACAGGAAACCCTCAGGTCAGTGCACACTCGTGTCCATGCCAGGGAAAAGGTTATTGCCACGGCAATAGTCGAACTGAGTAATACATCTAAAGATTTTGTAATTCATTGAAAATCAACAATATGTATAAAGTGACGCATTATCGTTGAGTAATCAACAGAAATGAACCGGTGTAGAGACTTCGAAGTTAGCATTGTTGGACTTTACCTGATTTAGAGGTGCTCTGGCTCCTATTCTCATGTTGCCATGAGAATACATTTTATCTTGACTACGACAATGCTCTTGTCCAAGTTTAGAAGCATACTTGGGACAAGGGTATGGATTTATCAACAAAATACATGTGTCTCTCCTTCAATAAATGGCAATATGTCCCTTCAGTTGTTTTTTTTCTAAGAATATTCCTCCGAGTTTTGGGTTGTTATTGGCTTTTTCCATTCCCCTGCCCTTCTATTTAAAGACCACTGCACAATCTGTGGAGCATGTGCATCTTCATGACAACTCCATTATCTGACAGCACATCATCTATCTATTTAAGAGTACACTAATCATCATCATCATCATTTGAGTTTCTGTACAACATGTGTGTATTTTAGATATACGTTTATATCATATAGAGATGTCATAGCTGTTTCACTCTCTTTATCATAATGAAATTTAAATTCACTTGAATTGTAAATAAGTCAGTGTTTACAAATGGTCTGAAATAATTTGATAAAAAAACATAGAAGAGGTCCTTTGACATTGTTTTCTGTTAAGCAGGCTCAACTCTCATCAGATTACAATAACTAGTTGTTACCAGTATAACAATTAATACGAACTGAACCCAACAACCTTTTACACAGGGGCCTCTTCTCACCCCTAACGCGTCCAAACAGATGGCTGTGCTTCTGGTTCTGCAAGAGGAGTCCTATTAAAGAAGGGTTCTTCCTCTCTACTCACGTCTGGCTCTTTACTGGGTGGGGGATTGAATAATGATTTAAGCCTCAGACTAATCTGTTGGTTTTCCTTTATGACATTTTGCTTAATTATCAATAAATAAACATTAATAAAGAGCCGGACAGAATTGCATTGATTTAAAGTGCAGAAAATTGGATGAAAACAGAACTATACTGAATTGAACTGCATTCAACTGAACAAATATAAGAACTTTCTACATACACAAAAAAAAATTATAATAGTTGCTAACCTCACTTAATTTACAAAGTCTTTTTAAATGTGCTTTGATCTCATCAAAACTATGATGACAACGATACAAGTACAAGCTTAAAAAAAAAGCCAAATATTTGGTATTGTAAAAAACCACAAGCTTTTTTCAAGGAAAAACAGTAGACAGAAACACCTTTGTCCATTTTATGTGAAACTTAATGAACCAATGCAGGGAATGGGGGAACATTTTGTGAAGAAAGTACGTTACAGCTGTCAGACATGCAGCGTGACACTGAAATGCTCGGCAGACGCAACAGAAACTGAAGAGCAGACAATCGCTGTTGACATGTTCCACTGATGCATACAGCTTATTTCAGCTTTTCATGGACGGCAAATTAGAAATGCTCCGACTGATCTTTCAGCAGGCACTGTGATCAATATTGGGACACTTCCATAATTCACGGGTGAGTCACACCATGCAGCAGTGTGTGATGTAAAACATGACAGCAGACTAATGACAGCTGATGGGAAGTTAATGGGGGTTTATTTCTGTGTGTGCTTTTGAATAATTTGACGATTGACAAGTGATTGAGACTGATTTGAAGCAGAGACGAACGAGACAATTTGATGTATTTTTCCAGTGCATTTTAACAAGATGCTCCAGGAGACGATCCTCATCATTTAAACTCCCGGGCCTGCGTGTTGCTGAACTGGTGATTCAAACAAAACTGGTTTCCACCTAGTCGTTTCATATCTTCCCTGTGATTTATCAAAGCAGTGGCTTTTTTTTATTTTTTTATTCCTCTTTGATCAACCTTCTATTGTGCAAATGAAATATTCATCACTTTTCCTTCTCACTCAGGATTTATTTTGCCTGTGACTGTGCATGTTAATACTTTATTACAGACCATATGCTAAGTGGATTGGGTAAGCTTGTTTAGCATAATCTCACTGTTACAAGCATATGCATTGCTGCCTGAAAACCCAAACAAGCACTCACATTCACACTGCTAACCGATGCTAAACCGTGAGTTGATACACAAGCTTAGTAACCAATTAGTTTGCTTTTTTTCCCCCTTTTTTTCTAGCTCTTGTCTAAGAAGTTTTGACAAAAGTTAAATTCTCTAAAAATATCAACTTGCTAGCTAATTGTGTGTGTGTGTATGTGTGTGTGAGAGAGAGAGAGAGAGAGAGAGAGAGAGAGAGAGAGAGAGAGAGAGAGAGAGAGAGTGGGCATGTGTGTGCATGTGGGCAGAAACCTGGAGATCAGTTGGACATGTAGGTGACACTGACAGTTTCTTTCTTGCTTGTCCTCTGCCCTCGTTTAATTTTCACCTCCTTGTATACACTGTCCCTTCCTTCTCTTTTGCATCCTCAGCCACCTTCCTCACCAGCACCTGTGTCTATTTTGTAACCTGGGATTACAGTATCACCTTCCAGATGGGATATGTACTATGAGGTTCACAAAAATAAGCCGTCTTACTGCAGTACTGTTCCACAACAGCAGGGCCGATAAGAAAAGGGAGGCTCACTGTTTTTATTTTTTTATTTTGAGTCAAGTATACCAAATGAAAGAATTAACACGGACCGCGTGAGTAATCTACCTGTATGAATGTAAAATATGCATATAAGATGTCTACTGTGTCACATAAAAAACAGGTTAGATCTGTTCTATTCCACAAACATCTGCTCATTTCTAGCCTGCTTGTTTTTATTCGGAGTATCAATCTTCTGTTTTTCATTAGATTTCACATCCAGCTTCTATATAATTTCCTCCAGTTCGTGACGAATATGGTTTTCGTGTAGAACATTACACAATCATATCATATCTAATAAGGCCAGCAGATGAACGATAATTCATGTCTGCAAATACACCACCTGGATATCAAAGTTAGACTTTACATGACCCTAAGCACAGAAACTAAAAACTAATGCAGGTCAATGCTAACCACCAAATGTTACATTAGTAAATCATGCAGAATGTTAAACTTACTGATTCTGCCAGTTTGGCATTATCATCTAATGAGTAATCCGGTGTTTAGCGAAATTTTTGGACAATCTTTGAGTCAGTGCACTATTGGCAATATGCCCCAACTGGAGAGCTTCATTCTGACTCATCTTGAGCTTTGCTCTGAGAAGGATGACTGAAATATGTCACCTAACAGACAAGCACACAAGACACAAGCAGCTACTCAGACTCAAGGGAAGTCCCAGAGGTTAAGACAACAATCATAGTCTGTTTGCTCATTTTGCTGGTGTTGCTTCTCTTCATCGGAGTGAAAAGTTTCATTACATTTTCTCTCGTGTGGATATTACAGCTTTTTTTTATGTATTCAGCTCTTTTATAGACAAACGCTTCTGATATTGAGTTTTTTTTTTTTTCTGACTGAGACTTCTTTATTCAAAAAATTAATTAACAGAAAAAAACAATTATTTGTAATACTGAAAAATGAAATGCAACAAACTAAATGTTTTTGTTTGTTTCTTCCTATGTTGAGTTTAATCTTTATTCTTAGTTGGAATAAAATTAGACACTTGCAAACAGGTGAAGCTGTTGATATTTCTAGCAAACATTCACGTCATTGAAAAATAAAAAAAGTCTTGAAAAATGCAAACGAAGCAGCAATTCTGCATCTCTTCACAAACACAAAGCTAGAAAAACACCTTCACAATAATATTTTAAGTAAGAAGGTCTTTTAGAGGGGGAAGAAAGCAGTGTTCAAAACAAAGAAAAACATCATCATGTAGATGTCAAGCAGCAAGCGGAGCACATGACGCATAATGTGGACCCAGAGTAGACTTAAAATACAAGCATGAACTCAAAGGACAAAATGCATCTTTTAGAAGGTTCTAAAACTGTCTGAACATCCTCAACAGTTCTGTGGGAACGCACAGCGTGCGTTTCCAGCAGACTGGGTAAACATTTTCAAACTTTGCACTTTAAGCCTGACTACAATCACTTATCACCTATCCAAATATTTCAAGATATTGTGATGTTATAACCAAGTCGGACTGAGAGTAAATCTGCGAGAGCGAAAAAGAAATAAATAAATCAATAAAAAAGTCGGGAAAAAGGCAACATGAAACAGAAAAATAGTCTCAGACTGCTTTTCTTCTCAGGCCTGACTATCATCCGACGCGTTCCTGTCTGCTTATGCGGGCGTTACAGCTTCCTCACATTCTCCAGAAGGATGTTGGATCTTTTAATATTGCTGCAATCGGTGCATCCCGACAACAGCGTCAAAGCACACCTTGCATGCACATCAGTGATAGCACTGCCTTTGAGTGACAGGCAACAGCGTCCGGGTCTCTGGGATGAGAACAGAGTCGTGGTCCTCATACTTTAAACTGCATGATACAAACGACATTCTGCTGTGGGAAAACGACTGTGCACCAATGTGATAATTAGCAGTAAATTCACAAAAAAAACAAGCACGTGTGGCATTTGTGATGAAGATTTTTTTTTTGCTGCATATCTACATTGGTCCCCTTCTCTTTTAGGCCACGCAACAAAGAAAAAATTTACAGAAAATGAACAGGAAGTCCACAGGTAAAGGGTAAACTCAAGAATGTTCATCTGATCAAGTCAACCATCTTTGACCGGGGAACCTGATTCTTCAGTTAAAATGGTGAATATTGATTCTTTTTGCCCATGTCTCTTCATGTAACAGTCAGTGATGACTGGATCTCTTCCTCTTGTCAGTGCTCCTGTAGCTTATGTTGCATTTAAGTAAGGTGGGATCAATCTGTCAAACGAGCTGACAGCTCACAGCAGCAGAATGGACAGGGTGATGTCCCATGGCCGGGTTTGTGAATGTAACATGAGCATGTGGGAGATGTTGCTCTTAGTTATGAACCTGCAGCGCCCCTCTGCTGTTCAGAGGCTCGTGGAGTGCTTCAGCTCATTATATCGCAGTCTGGCCGCCATCTCCAGATTTGGGTGACTGATCGCCTCCGATAATGTTGTATTCTGCTTTTCGCAGCTCGAAAAATGTATGTTTCCTCCCTAACACCCGAGTGAATCCATAACAACACCGAGTAAAGGTTGAAAAAAAAGCTTTTTAAAACTGGAGCAATTAGCAGCTAAAGAGTCATTTCTCTGGGAGATGCAAGAAGCCTTGTTTGCCGTCAAGTGAACTAAGTAAAATTCATCAACTTAACATTGACTTCAAGCACGCCGTTTTCTCAGCTTGTTACAGCTGCCCCATAAAAACTTTGTGCTTGTGAATGTGTAAAAAGAAGTTCATTGTCAAGGCTTTTAAAGCAAATGGGAATCTGAAATCACGTTAGATATAGATAGACTTTATGATGAAATCATGGCTAAATAAGCTACATTGACATTTTAATTCAGCTGAAAACCATTTAACATACAACCATCAGATTGTGTTG
Organism: Menidia menidia; assembly: GCA_907169785.1. NCBI lineage: Eukaryota > Metazoa > Chordata > Actinopteri > Atheriniformes > Atherinopsidae > Menidia > Menidia menidia. Next base: position 6,324,991 of record CAJRST010033334.1, read on the forward strand.
TTCATTACAGACTCTTCCATCATTTTTATCAATATTTGTTCAAAATTAGGAGAGTGTGGTTAACAAATGTGGATTAGACTCCAGGCTTAAGAGGTAAAACAACATGTCACCCACAGTCATAAAGGCATTGTGTCAAAGTAATCCAATGAGATGGATGACAACTCTGATACAAACCCTCGAGCAACACAGAAGGGAGGAAATAACAAAGCTGTGCGCTGTTCAAATAGTTTCAGATCCTCCAATATCTCGACTCATCAACCTAACAAACATCTGCCACAGAGGGTTATGCGGGCAGGTGCTCCGACCAAATGTACGAAGTGAAACAAATTAGGAGGGTAAACGTGCGTTTCGCTGTGTTGATAGACAGTGTTGCTCTTCAAAGCTCTCAATTACCCTGAGTCACTTTCCATCTCCCGTCGATGTCTCTCACTGACGAAGTTTCAAACACCAAAACCCCTCCAAAAACGCACGTGCACCCTGTTAACACCCAAACATGCTGATGAGTGACAGGACATGTAGGCGGTGTTTTGAGTCTTGCTGCAGACGGTGTGAAGACTTCTCACCAGACTGTTTAATACATTTTGAAAAGGCGACTACACCCTGTGCCAAACAGCAGAGAGTTATCAACAATGCAGTCGTGGCATCTGATCCTCAGCCAGAATCCCCCCCCCGCCCTCACCCCAACACATACACACAACTCCACCTGCTATCATCCTTTTGCTGCTTTTTCTTCTTTATCATTTATTTAGCCATCATCAGTTTTTCACAATCTTGTTTTCCTCCTGAAAGAGGAGCTTGTTTCTAATTACCTCAGGGGCATTCATTACAAATGACACCTTCCATGCTGCATTGATACAGAGACGCGGAGCGCCGAGGAAAATGGGGTTTGCCTTCGCCCAGTGTTCTTATGTGCTGATGAATAGTGAGATAGAGCCGGGGAAAGCTTTTATCTCGCGACAAAAATGCTATGCCAGGGCATGAATATCTGCCTTTATTGTCAGACTATCTTCTGTGTGAAGAATCTTTTAAAGGGGGAGTCGGTCTTGCTTCAGAGAACAGTGAGAGAAAGTCTGAATTACCTGGAAGATGTATATACTGCAAGCATGGCACCAGGGAAGGATCAAACAAAAGGAAGCATAATGTCTGCACCATCACAGCACGTCTGTGTTTCAGTCCCTGCTCTTTTTTTCAGTTGATGTGGTTTTCCTAATCTCTCTTTATATAATGGTGGAGTTAATCAGACATCAGACTAGCTTCTGGACAGAAATAGCATCAACATATTCAATCAACCCCCAATGGACCGCAATATTTACCTCCTGCTTGTTTAAGCATGGCTAGGACAGCTGTTGACTTGGCTAATATTGCAATCACACATTCAGTGCCGTGATCTGATTGCTTTACCTGCTGTTCTTAGTGGGTTTTAATGTGGGCGCATTCTGCATAAAGCAGAGTAGGAAGAAAATGATTTTTCTAATTGTTATCAGCTTTTCTCGGTGCGTTAGGTTTATCAACGTTAAAACCAGGGGTCAAAGTTTTTTTTTTACTTTAAAAAGTAGCAATGCTGCCTCACTATTCCCCCTTCCTGAGCTGAAGGGGATTTACAGAGCACAAACAGACTTCTCTAGAGTCTGAACTTGAGGTCTTAAGGGGTAAAACATGGTGGTTTCTCATGGAAAAAGATCAGCAGGGTCTCGATGTGGAAAAAGTTCTTTTGGAACTTTAACAATTGCTAACCTTAAAAAACAGCCACACACCAAAATAAATTCTGTATGACGTATTTTTATTCAAAATATGTTTTCTTCATCAGCTCAAGGATGAAAATGTCAGTAGTCATTCAATTATGTTTGTCTAAATGACAAAGTGAGGAAGAAAAACACAGCACTTCAGAATTATTTAAAAACCATTCTCTGAAAAAAAAAGATGTTTAAAAGCTTTGCTATAGTTAGAGGGGCAATTTAATCAGACAGGAAAACCAATCCAGGGCAATATACACTATATTGCCAAAAGTATTTGCTCACCCATCCAAATTATCGGAATCAGGTGTTCCAATCACTTCCATGGCCACAGGTGTATAAATTCAAGCACCTAGGCATGCAGACTGTTTTTACAAACATTTGTGAAAGAATGGGTCGCTCTCAGGAGCTCAGTGAATTCCAGCGTGGAACTGTGATAGGATGCCACCTGTGCAACAAATCCAGTCGTGAAATTTCCTCGCTCCTAAATATTCCACAGTCAACTGTCAGCTGTATTATAAGAAAATGGAAGTGTTTGGGAACGACAGCAACTCAGCCACGAAGTGGTAGGCCACGTAAACTGACGGAGCGGGGTCAGCGGATGCTGACGCGCATAGTGCGAAGAGGTCGCCAACTTTCTGCAGAGTCAATCACTACAGACCTCCAAACTTCATGTGGCCTTCAGATTAGCTCAAGAACAGTGCGCAGAGAGCTTCATGGAATGGGTTTCCATGGTCGAGCAGCTGCATCCAAGCCATACATCACCAAGTGCAATGCAAAGCGTCGGATGCGGTGGTGTAAAGCACGCCGCCACTGGACTCTAGAGCAGTGGAGACGCGTTCTCTGGAGTGACGAATCGCGCTTCTCCATCTGGCAATCTGATGGACGGGTCTGGGTTTGGCGGTTGCCAGGAGAACGGTACTTGTCTGACTGCATTGTGCCAAGTGTAAAGTTTGGTGGAGGGGGGATTATGGTGTGGGGTTGTTTTTCAGGAGCTGGGCTTGGCCCCTTAGTTCCAGTGAAAGGAACTCTGAATGCTTCAGCATACCAAGACATTTTGGACAATTCCATGCTCCCAACTTTGTGGGAACAGTTTGGAGCTGGCCCCTTCCTCTTCCAACATGACTGTGCACCAGTGCACAAAGCAAGGTCCATAAAGACATGGATGACAGAGTCTGGTGTGGATGAACTTGACTGGCCTGCACAGAGTCCTGACCTCAACCCGATAGAACACCTTTGGGATGAATTAGAGCGGAGACTGAGAGCCAGGCCTTCTCGTCCAACATCAGTGTGCGACCTCACAAATGCGCTTCTGGAAGAATGGTCAAAAATTCCCATAAACACACTCCTAAACCTTGTGGACAGCCTTCCCAGAAGAGTTGAAGCTGTTCTAGCTGCAAAGGGTGGACCGACGTCATATTGAACCCTATGGATTAGGAACGGGATGTCACTTAAGCTCATATGTGAGTCAAGGCAGGTGAGCAAATACTTTTGGCAATATAGTGTATGTGGGGAGAGACAAATGCATTCATATTTATGCTCTCCAAAGCTGGATTATTATAACAGTAAAGCATGGACTGGAAGAGACAATAGATTAAAAGACTATATCAGGCCTGTGCAGGTGGATGTAAAAGCAACTGTATATTGGAGTAAAGGGTGATGGAGAGGAAAAAATTGCATTTGGAGGTTGGAGGGGTACGATAGTAGGATAACGCACAATTATTCTGAGCTCTAATTTACTCTGCTTATACTTTGAAATGTAATTTTGTTTCCATTTGTTGTTTACCTATATTTCAATCGCTGGATTGGCAAATTCATGAAAGTAAAACTAGGTGCCCGTCCTTACACATAGAAGATTGGGTGGTTGTGGGTGATGGAAACGGGGTGGCGTTCCTTAAATCTGACATGCACTGCAAAAAGCCCCCCAAAAAACATCCTGTGACAAGTGGGAAAAGCTTAGTCTGTGAATGATCCTGCAGTAGTAGCAGGTATCCGTCAGCTTTAGCTCTGATTGACATTAACAATACAAAACCCGGAACCTCAATAACAACTTTCTATAATGGTGCTTCAGCTGGGACGAACAGAACGGAAACGTTTCACTCTTTCTCTCTCGCAAACATATTTACCAAACAATGCCTTCCCATTTGACAGCAAACCGGCAGCAACAACTGAAAAACAAAAACAGGCAAGATGGATTTTACCTGACAGCTAAACGCCTGACTACTCAGTCTCACTCTTGTTTCATGGAGTAAGTGTCCAAAGCACAGGGGCTTAATTATCTCTGAGAGTTGCCAGCAGGATACAGCATAATGCCATCCCTAGTTAGAATCTGGTCCTGGAGCCATCGGTTCAGTTTGTTCAATACAAACTGAGGTCTTCAGACCACCAACGGTAGGAAAAATTAAATTGGCTCATCTTTGTTGGCATACGCACATTTAAAAGAGAAAAAAATCTGTTCAAACAAGCTATTCAGGACTAAAAATGACTCTTTTTGTTGTTGTTCATCTTCTGCCGAAAACTTAAAAAGTAGTTCCAGCACAAAAAGTCAGCATGTATGGACCTACTTAACAATGAAATCTTTTTTTTAGCAATTGTGCAATTCCTTTACGTCCAGTTAGGGTGAACTCACCTACATGGGACACTTACCCCACCTTCCGCTGTTCTTTAAACACAGTCAACCATTTCACTATTATCAGAAAGCTGGACCGAAAGGAGGAAAAGAACATACTCTCCATGTGCAACATGCGCACAATGCCATTAATTAGTGAAAAATCTAACGCCTGGTTCTCACAGCGTTAAAAAATATGAGTTTTTAATTTCACTATCTGCCTAAATGTGCTGGAAGCCACTCCAGCTTTGGCCCAACAGCTGCCTGAGGCCACTAATGATGTTCCAACATGTGGGCCGTTCATTACCGTTTCCTGTTCTGTTGATTTACCTTTTCTTGAAAAAAAACAACAGAAAACAAGACAATGTGCCAGATGGTGACTTGGTGATTAGAACAAATGCTTAAAATGATTTCTTCTCCCTGAGGTCCCACCCAGCTGAAGGGAAACTTCTCAACATATCTTCTGGACTGCTCCCAACTGGAGGCAACGCACCACTGATGCATCATCTCTGGACTCAAAAGTTTGGTTGTTTATTTTCCCTGCTTTCCAACTAAATTGAACTGATATGACAAGTAGACATTTTCATCCACGAACAAGTTTAAAAGCAGAAAATGAGAGGTTATGCAACAGAATCAGTAAACACCAGATTTGCTGTAGGTGCACAGAAAGTCGCTCAGAATTCATGAGCAGAAGGTTCTCTTTAGCTTTACAAGGAATTGACAATCACACATTGGAAAAGACACTGCTGAACAAGCAGGGTTACCAGTTTCTACAAAAGCAGTGGCCACTGATCTATTCTCTATCTGTTGTGCAATCACAGGACAAAGTGATGCGACTGCTCTCTGGGAAAGCAGCGCTCCTACTTTTTGTAACCTTATGCCAATTGTTAACTCTCTTTAACATCAGCCGTTAATTGCTCCTCTTCTTCAGCTGATTTCAGACGTCCAGGAAAAGTAGTCGGACGCAAAATTCTAAAAATGCACTTTTGAGAATTTGAAAACACGGTGAGGGACGTTGAAGTCATAATCATAAAAGCAACTGATTCAATAATGGATGTGAACGATCACAATGACACAAAAATAATAACTGTTTTGATTATGCCTCTGATTTGTATTCATATTGGTGCTGAACAGTAGTGCTTGGTATCTGCAGTTTATTTTTTAAATAGTTAATTAAGAATGCGGGCCTTTTTTTACCGTTAGTTATGACAAAATAATGAACGCAAGTAATCTGACAGGATCACACTAGGTTCTCCTAGTTTTTTTTTTCTGGATATGTCATAGATCACGCAAGTAGCAACAATTAGAGATAATAAGCTAGAAAAACTGCACAAGTATTTTTGAGATGTTGTAACTTTTAAGCAGTTTGACTCCTACTGTGAGACATGCCACACTCCATTCCATTGAGTTACTACCCCTTTTTGAGAGCTGTCTTATTTTCAGCAAAATCAGACTTTAAAAATAAGAGCTGTTTTTTTAATGATACTCGGCTTAAGCCACTAAAGTGCAGACGCTAAAAAAAAAAATCAAGAAAATACAAGTCAAGGGTTCAAATCTGAAGTAAATCCTTTTTTATGATTTATAATCTCTCTTGATGCCGAGTTGTATTTTATACCTAATGCCAAATTAGCTCCAGGTGACCAGAGGTGAACCCGCTGAACAGTGAGCACACTTAAAAAGGCCAGAGGGCTGTGCCTCTCAGCAGAGACAGGTGGGGAAACTGGAGCAGTGACAGCCAAAGATGGCACGGAGGGAGGCGAGCTGAGCAAAGAAGGAGTGAAGGAGCAAGGAGATTTAGAAAATGGAGAATTCAACAGAGGCAGGAAAGAACGAGTAGAGAGGGAAGGAAAAAAAACTTTACGTCTCCTGATAGCCTTTCATCTCCCACGTCCCGGGAAAAAGCCTGGGTGAAAATGGTTGAGAAAAGAAGACAAAAAGTTATAGAGAGATAGAGACTTGGGAAAGGACAAGGATAGGAAAGAATGGGGGGGAAAGGATGCAGTTAATAGATTCTTACAGCTGAAAGAAAACAATGTATGATATTAAGAGCTAAAGCAGATGATAGAGCAAACAGCAGGAGCTCAATTATCCACACTTCCTGCAGCTTCGACTTCTGCCTCTTATTGGACAGCATGACTCTATCACCTCACACGGTAAACTAATTAAAGCGTACATGGGGCAATCATTTCAAACAAAGTTTAATTTTGAATTATTATTGCAAACAGAATTCCAAGCTGTTTGCGTACTGTAAATATTTGATTAAAATTAATTGAGCAGTGGGGAGGGCTGTTAGAACAAGCAGCCACAGCAGAAATCACACGCTTTAGAGTGATTGTTCACAAACTCTCCTCGCGAACCCCACGGAGAGATGATGCAGTTCCAGGCTAATAATAACAATAATTTAGCACACTTTCTCAACCGCTTGCATCTGGCTCTCTGCTTGATTCGCCTTCACCGTTTGCGAAGCGTGCTCGCACGTGCACAAAAAATGCACACGCTATATTGAAAATGTCAGCAGAGAGACAGCACGCATCCAAGGCTGACAAGGCCCAGATCAATAAAGCTTTTGGATATTTTAAGAAAATGACTGAGGAGGCACGCAGACAGCCCAGAGCTGTGCCGTGGCCCCAGCGCTGTGTGTATTTACAGAGCTATTCCTGAGGGAAAGGCAAAGAGCAGCAAAGCTCAAACAGAGCCACAGAGTCATTATTTTTAGTCCTGTTTGCTGTGGGCTCGTTCGAAACGCCCTCTCCCCTCACTGGGAATGAAGAGCAGCAGCACGAGAAGAGAAATGGAACAGACCCCGAGGAGAACGCACACAGGCAAACACATCATTACGGAATCAGATACATTCATAATTATAATCACCCAGTTTCATTTGTTACAGCTGGATTAAGTCATTATAGAATAAGGTGCAAAGTGCAGGAACAACGAGTCTCCGCACAAACGTTCTGCTTCGGAATTTGTCCGCGCAGAGCTAGATTACTCTTTGTGCTGGTGGAGTTTTACAGGTCATTAGAGATGAGGAGAGGTCTGACACTGTGCTCCTGCGGGATTTCGACATTGAAAGCGCTCCTTTATCATAGCCTCCAAAGATGTGTGGTAACTGTATGTGGACAAATCCGAGCGTCCGCGTGAAGTTGCGGTACGCGCGTGGTGCGGGGGTGCGTGACTCGATGCACGAGTGCGCCACTGAAGCACCAAAGAGAGGAGCTCAGTCCTGTAGGGCTAACAGAACCAAGCAGAGCCAGCGATGACATCTATGATCTATCACACTCAGCCACCTGCTTCCCCCCAAAAAAGAAAAAAGGGGGAGAAAAAAAGGCCATTTAAATGCCACATCTGCTCCAGTGCACCACCACCCGCCAACCATAAAACAATAGATGAAGACCGAAATTCAGCACTCCCATTATATATGGGCTCTACTATATATCAGCATACTTAAGCATGCACAAGCAAGAGCTATTGACTCCTGACAACTATTTGGAACGAGAAAATATAATAACCTAATTTTGGCTTTGCAGTTACCTCCATTGAGCCAAATGATTCATGTGCAGCTGTCGTGAGTTTTTGGAAATGGCTGTGGATAACTTCAGAGGTCACCCTGGCTGCACCCGCTAAGAACCAAAAGCCCATTGGTCACAAAACGCATGAAGTCCAACGAAATCTGACCAGCTGTCTGACTTTAGTTGGCTCACCGTGTGAACTGGGCTGCACTGGGGTGGACAGGAAATTAATGTGCTATGCAGCACAGCAAAAGACAAGAAGGAATTACTCTTTTTTTTTAAGGCAGATGACGCCTGAGGCTAAAACCTTCTTGGGGCAATTTGATTGCCTGTTTTTGGGCTTTAACTTGGCAGGACACCCCACAGATTTGGATCAAAATTGAATTTAGGTGGATTAAATGATCGAAGACAACCATTTACATAGTTATTTTGTTTCCCCTGTAGCCTCCAAAAGAGCTACAACCTCTCCCAGGACTTCTGGACTTTGATTCCTCCAGTTTCAGCAACAACATTTAAACTTTTTGGATTATTTGGTGGAAAATACTCACTGTTTCAGGACAAAGAAGGAGCAAGACTTCTAGGTCAAACAACAAGTAGGCAACTCTCATTCCAAAGGGTGGACAAAGATAATGTGCAATGTTCTTTGTTGCTGAGGACATTTTCTATTCATTCCAACAGAGGGTAGTGCAAAAAAACAGGCTTAAATGAACAAGTGTATTATTATGTCACAAACTAAGATGGTGTTATACAGTGGGTGCCTGGTTCCCTTTTTGGACATTCAGCTCATGATTATTCTGTTTCCCATCACAGCAACCACAGGAACTATAAAGTCAAAATGAGATTCGACAAATGGCGATGAATCTCAAGTGTTTCCATGTTTCATTTTTACTTCACACCATAGATCCGCACTGAAGTAGCAATTTATTTAAATCACCAAGTCACTGTAATTTTGAGATGAACAATAATGGATTTGATTTAACTCATGGAACGTGGACATCTGAGCCTTCACTGCACTTACTGTTCTTACTTGTAAACAAACACGATGGGAAATAAACGCATGTACATACACTGTAAGGCACACAGACACAGAAAAAGTCTTTTTCCACCCCCAGTTGTCACAGTCTTTGTTGTTAGGGGTTAGCACAGAAGGTTTCTGCCGTGAGAAAAACCACCTGCAAGTGTTGCATCAGTGATGTCCTTTACATGCTGGATTTTACACATGTATAAACAAATAAAGTGTGAAAAACAAGCGCCAGATTCCAGATGCCTAGAGCTGAGTGTGTGATGAAAAACACAAAGGTGCATTCCTTTGTCACATTTCTAAAGCAGCACGCCTGGAACTCCTGCCTTTTCTAAATGCCAATCATGGAGAAACTCCACGGAATCAAAACTTGCGCTTTGAGCCTTGAACCGAAACAGACGGTCCTCTTATTTGTCATTTAAAACAACGTTAAACATGCACAGTAACAAAAGTAACTGTGAAAAGGAAATACAAAACTGGAATACTTGCGATCAGCTCACTAAGTCTAGTGCACGAGTGCAGCTTCCACACCAGATCAAGGATTAAGGACAGGCGAGTGGTGTATTATCTGCAGGGGGAGACGGTACAGCCTGAACTGTTGGCGAGGATCAAGGGGGAGACGGATGTACAGATGGATCATTGCACGTTAGCCACTTTTCTTCCACGGCAGATAAGACAAAAATTAGGTGTCTGCACCGTTTCCTTTAAAGTCTAATAGAGGCCTTCAACTGCCAATGCGCACAACACACTTGCACTTTATTTGCTGCACCCACAACCACTGTAAATTATACTTAGTTACAAAACAGAACAAAATAAAAATATAATAAAAAAGAACTATATCACATTGAGCCATCTCAATAAAACTGCATTTATTCTAAAGTATTTTTATGTAGTATCAGATCAACTCACATTGCTATAATAACAGGTTTATGCAAGGTCTCAAGAATGCATGAGGTACACAAATAGTCCCCACATATTATTCCTTCATAAATACCAGTGTGGTGTACCCAATGCTTCAGTTGTGCATTTGCCCTCAGGTCTATTGCTTTTTCTTCAGTTTAAGAACGTGATGAAAACAACCAGAGGAAAGAAAAATTGTTTAAAAAAGTAACAACACAGTGTGGTCTCAGACCAATCCTACAGGAAAACTTATTCCAGGTGTTGATGACAGTAACAGGAAGCTCCCCGGTTATTATAGCAATGTCAATTGATCTGATACCAGTTAAAAATATCATCAAACAAATGCAATTTTGCTATGATTCTTTGGTGCTATTTTTGGCTTTTGTTGTTTCCTCCCTGATTATTCTTGGGGATCTTGCTGAGTCTTGGACGGAAATGAAGAGCAAAGTGCCAAAGTTTTTCTGAGTTCTTTTCAGGATTATAGACAGGAAAGAACAGTTAACAAGCCATTGGACGAGAGGTAAAGGAATGGTGAGAGGGATTGATGCGACCTGCCTACTGAGGCTTCAGTCCAGGAAATATGGTCCGTGCACATGTAGAATCTTGATTTGCTGACTTATTTCTTTGCATCTGAAGCCTCGCCAGCCTGACAGAATGGTTTCTGATTTGGTATTCGACACAACACAAGCTCATTCCCTTTAGTCACCTGAATTATGAGTTAATTTCCCCCTATGACCATAGTTATTTCTTAAAGGGCAATATATTTCTTAATTTAATCATTTCCCTCATAAAAAAAAAAATCCGTAAAAAATTACTTACTCATTTTCATTTCCTGTGGAACACATGTTTCCACTGAGCTCTCTCCATTGAAAGCTGTCTTTGGCAGAATGTTGTGCCTCTTCCCAGAAAAGGCTTTCTTTCTCTTCTATCTATTGAAGCTTCTGTACCACCGTTTTTTATGCCAGGTATTTGTGTGTTTCCCAAGTGGTCTGTCGCCAGGTGGTATCATCTCAAAGCAACTCCTGGGATCTGGTCCTACTCCATCCTTAGCACGTGTCCAAGTAATCATAAGCATCTTAATTTAGTCTTTGATAGTGCTTTGACTGAGGGTTTTACAGATGTTGGATTTACAGTTTATCAGGATGAAACTCTTAGTTAAAACAGAGATGTAGGGTTTGCCACAGCAAGGAGCTGAAAATGCACAAGGATAATTTTCTGATGCACTGGAAAGAGATGAGAAATTCTGCAGAAGATGGTGGCAACACAGGTAAAGGGAATCAGTCATTAGAAAAGAGGACCCTGATGCCTCCAGCGGACATGTTGGCTATCACTTAGAAACTGGAACCAAGACTGATCTTTAGAGGTGGAACCTCTAAAAGGAGCCAGACAAACAATAATGAGCTCATATTTAGCTGAAAGCTAATGCAGAGCAGATGTAGCAACATGCAACTGAAGCTAAGAAAAGTAAAGCAAATGACAGAGCTCCCAAACCATGACAATATAATAGAGAAGATGGAATTCAGAACCAGCAGAAATGACCAACCCCACTTCAACACACCACAAAAACCTAAATCTAGCTGCAGACACCACCAGCAGCTGGTGTTCAGTCAGACTCTGGTTTTGTTTGATAGAGTTCGAGAGCAGATTGATTTTTTTCATGTTGTTTCACAGTGATACCGCATGTTAAGTCTTTGATGCAGTCTGTTAACAAGTAAAACTATTGAAAGCTGCATTCAGTTTAGATTTGGGTGTCTGTGAACATACTGTAGTTCCTTAATTCCAAACTTCATCAAGAGAAAGTCAAGTCAAAAGTCTAAAAAGCCACAAATGGCTTAAAGTTAGTTAACTTAACAGGCAGGAAAGGCTTCTCTCTCTTCAACAAGTGTTTATTTCAGTATCGCTATCAATATTAGGTTAACTTGATATTCAGCTGAATGAGGAACAGGAACCCAAACATTGGTCTTTGCAATGATGAATAAGAGAATGTAAATTATGGCATAAAAATAATTTTAAAACTAATGTATTCTTCACGTATCATAAAAGGATAAGAAAAAGCCTTCTATGGTTTTCATTAGAAAAGTAATTCCACATAAAAGTAAGGAAAGCTTCCAAGATGAGCTTGATATTCTAAAGGTTTCCTCTCATTATTCTAAGTGACTCGGCGTGTTGTGAGATCACTTTTTAATCCTGTTTGTTTAGCATGAAAAAGGCTGGCTTCGGTCCAGGAGCCACAGAGGAGGCTGTGTGGGATATTTTAATGAACTCCCTGCTTCAGAGTGATGAATAGGTGTGTCTGAGTGCCATTTCTCCTCCACCCATTCAGAGGGCTCAACTACCAGGGAGCTCTTAAGCAGATTCTTGTTCTTCCCACACACACATGCATACACACTCATATAAGCATCCACGCATACTGATAATGAACACACGACGGCATACATACTCGAGCAGTGCACTAGCCCTAGGAACCGAAATCAAAAGCAGATATTCTTGGAAAACAAGGAACTCAGGAATATGAAAGGGCAAATTAACATCATCCCGAACCGCACACAGAATCTGAAGACAATTAGAGACAAAAAGGCAACAGCAACTGTTTCTTCTACTCCAACCAATTTACACATTGTGCTACGGAGATATTATTTAACAGCTTTCTTCATCAATTCCACAACAGATGATGTCTGCTAATGATATATCAAATTATTTCACTTCACATGTTTACTAACATAATTGCTTGCGCTTGTTTGAATTGCGATCAAATTTGATCAAAACTAATCGGTCCCAATATGCAGTCATGTTCATATACATCATCTAAGACTGGTGTTTCATACGTTTTCTATTAAACGTTCAGCATACTGTATTAAACAAATCTATCTTATCTTTATTTCTCCTGTTGAAATTAATTAAATCATTATGTTTAACAGGATTTACAGCAGTCATTTTATTTGCTCTTAAAATATCTAAATACCAGAGACGAATTTTTTTAAAGATTCGGTTGTTGGCACATGAAAGATTCATTTTCCATGAACAGCAAAACCAAGACAGAGAATTTTATTTTAAAATATAAAATAAAGGGCATATTTCTCCTGCATGTTAACTTTCAAACTGTTAACACAGAGTCACTCACATTATCCCGATTTGCCAGTGTGAGCTGAGACTCATCTCTCAAACTTCACACTGCTATCAACCGCATATTCAGCTGTGATTTAACAGAACTTTCACTATCACCGTGGAGTAGCGTCACTCAGCTGCTACTTCTGAATTATATGAGCCAAAGTTCATTAAAACACAGGGAAAACAGAGGGTGCCCCCACAATAAGCTTTAGCCCCGTCCGCCTGACCAAACATGAAAATCTGTTTAGTTCTCTATTTTTACTTAAAAACTGACTCCAACTCAGCTCATATTGATGTTTTCTTCTGAGCAGGGAGGTGCCCCCTGCATGGTGAAATGGTTCACATCTCATGCAGCAAAACAACATCAATAACGGGTCTATGGCCTATTTGTATTGTCACTGATTCAACCTCTCAGCTCCCTCCTACTAAGATCCTTTGCCTCCCGAATAGTAGAGCCTGTCAGAGGTTTGCAAGCTTGAATAACGCCAGTTTCTCTCACATTTTTCTGGAATATTGAAAGTGTAAAATAGAAAACAGGGTGATAAAGATGACTGTCTTTGCAACTGGTAGCTGTGGACATAAAAAAGCAGGAGACATATTGCCACCATCTTCTTTCACCTTTTGTCGTGAGTGAATAGCTTAATTGTGCGGGTTAATATCAAACTTCATCCATCCAGTCATGGGCATGCTCTGGAAACAGTCCATCGAAAGGTGGTGCTCAAATATCAGCAAGCCCCTGTTTTTTAAAGAAACTGTGGCTCTGTCCATGGTGCTGAAAGAGCAGACCATAGGGCTTTGTGTTTAGTCCCAAGAACTTATTCCCTATCTTCATATAGCTTATAATCAAAAATCTAAAAGCCACCAATTGGCCCTTGTCCATCTGAGTCACCGGCAACGGTTTGATATATTTGGTCAATCTCAAAGACGATAAAATCAATTCATAACATTCTTTTTTCAAACATTAAAGATTCTAAAAGAGATCAGGTGAAAAATACCTGTAAAATGTAAGACATTTTGAAGCCATTGCATAAATTAATGTTTGACTTAATGAAGGGTGACATCATACACCAAAAAACTAGCCACCACAATGCATTCATGAAAAACAGTAATAGAAACAAGAAGATCTGCAACCTTTAAGAACAATAAGTGTGGAAAAGATCGGAACAGAAGTGGTAGCTGTTGTCAGTGAACCAGCTATATATTCACAAGTGCTGACAACTGTTTTACTCTTTAATCAAAATTACCTTTGGAATGTGCCAACAGTCTGACTAAAAATGTTATTTCGTCTGATAGTAGAGTCGGTGCCACTGATTGAAAAAAAATTGGAACACGGAGAGCACAGATTAAAAGCATTGAACATGAGGGGTTTCATTCCAGCAGTTAAACGGGGTTTTAGGAGATTAAAGAGAAAGTTAAGTGCACAATAATGTCACTAAAGGACCCTAAATGCAGAGACAAACTATGAGACTATTAGCTATGATATCAACATAAAAAATTGGGTAATGCATTTTCTCAAATGAGTCTGAAGAAAGTCTGACTGCTGTCAAATCCTGACAATTACTGGTCAAACATGTGGATTTAAACCCTTGTTGCAGCATGGACAATGGTTCATGTAAAGTACTACGCCACGTGAATTCATTTACATGAAACTTCAACATTTTCGAGAAGATAAGTGGACCCTCGGTACTAGATGTCAGGGCACGTTGTACAACCGAAAGCTTTCTGACAGGAAGAGCTGAATTTATTAACCTTTATTTATCCATGACACGCTCTAAGTGCAAGTTTTGTTTGTTCAGTCGGGCCACGCTGCACACACACACACACACACACCAAAATGCCTGCAAGGGACGACGCGCAAGACAGACACAGACCACGTTCCTGACAACTTATTTTTTTCTTTCTCTTTTTCCCAGCGCATGGAAGAGACAGCTTCCATAACACATCGCAGTCTATTAGCAGCGATCCAGACCTGTTCCCTTTTCTTTTCTTTCCACTGAACATTAATCTTCTTCTCACAGCAGGCGAAATGATGGGGCGTCAGATCCTTCCGGTTTTTGTCATGGAACAGGCTCTTTGGAGGGAGTCTTCACAGCTGTGAGGGGGGGGGGGAGGAACGCATTCACAACCCGGAGTGTGCCGTAACGCAGATGTCTAAATCCATGTCCAGCTCTGTGGTCCCATTGGTGCCTGAGGGGCCCGTCAGGCCAAGACATGCTATATCTTAGTGCAGCATTACAGTCTGTCAGGTCTCACAGCATTAATTCAGTGAAGCCTTGGAAAACTGTAAACACCCCCCCCATCCTACTGTCCGCTTCTCGCATCTCATCATCCTCATTTGCACATAATGGGCCGTTCAAAGGGAAAAGTGTTCTTTTTTAATCATCCTAAGGATTATGAGGTTTTAGTTATTCCTGAATGCTGATAGAAGGCAGCTGTGCATCTTTACACACGGAGTATATTACCCTACCACTTGGTCTTTGTAGCTGGTGGCTTACTGATGATCTGTGCACACCTCATTTGACTGTGAAATAGGAAGTTGGAAGTCTCCGCATGAGAGACCTGGAGAAGTAATGAAGTTCTGACATCTGATTGGAGAGCTAATGCCAAGACTCACACTGTAATTGAAAGATGGGATAGATGGAGTCGATAGGAAGGTGCTCATAAAGATGATTCTATGGAAGTGAGTCAAAAGCATGCATCAAAACTTACAGCATTGATTGGATCCATAGTGTACATTGGGATCATTTTTTCTAATGATTTTTCTCAAGTGACTTTCCAACAGTCTGCTGTAGACAACTTTTTATTGTGCCGCTGCCTTCAGCATAACGTTAAACCTATCAACAACTATGAGGAGCTTAAAATATACACAGCAAACATTGGCTTTTTCCCAAAGAGGATCACCAAGAGAACTTAATCTCTTTTGCACAGAATGGTCTTATCTAACACTGAATGAACTTGATGGGGGTGAACACGAATATATTGTGTTTATTTCATATGCTCAAAACACCACAAATTACATGCTGGCTGTATAAACAACTCGATGCTAAAAACAGAACCATCTCACAGTTTTTCTCCTTTTTTTAAATCTTCAGTTAAAACATCAAATTCTTCTGGGTTTGTTTTCTGGTTACGTACAGTAAAATATTTGTGCAGATCTCTACAAATCGATCAGGCTCACAGTGCTCATTAATTACGGCTGCATTTCAGAGGAGTACAGGATTTTTAAATGACCCTCATGTTCTTAATACAGTCCCAAAACCACAGAGCAGACATATTTATTTTCTTCTCTTTAATTCTCTATTTTCTTCTTGGCTCGCTTAGCTGCTACTTTGTCAGCGAATGTGGGAGACAAAATAATTGGCTCCATATTTCCTGAATTGATTTCCTGCACAGTTCTAATACAGTGGTCAGGCTGGCACTCAGGCATCCCTGAATGGTCCGCGTGTATAGAAAAGCTTTGAGTTTCCAGAAAAGAACAGAAACACTTAAGAGTAGAAATTTTTCATTTTCATTATACAGGGCAAGTGTTTGCAATCAAAACAAAAACCTCCTCAAGAAAAGACAGTAAAAGAGAAAAAAAACGTGATTCTAATACAAATAAAACACATCGATGATGCGCTTGTTGAAGGTCAGGGGGCCAAGAATTAACGAGACAGGAAATACAAAGAGGCAAACACTTGTCTCATTATTTATCTACGCTCTTAATAGATGTTTTTCTCAGAACTGTGAAACCCTTTCAGATTACAAGAAAGGAAAAATCCACCGTTTTTGAAGCAGCTCATAAACAGGGGACAAGAGATGACAGACTGATCCAGCAAATCCTGGCTTAAGACCTCCAATTTATTTTTCTTCAAAAATGGGATTTCTAATGGTTTTGCTATTGCTATTCTCCTTCTTGTTGTGCATCTGATAAAAAGCAACAATTCAATATGACGTTGTAATAACAAATGAGACCTAAAAATGAACGGATCTGTCTGCACTGCAGATCTGCCTCCAATCTTATTTGTACTGAGCAAACTGTGGCTGATGGCTTTTTGCCTTGCAGGCCAGAGTTTGAGTCTTTTATCACTCTGTCAATTTTTCAAAAGGATAACTTGATTTAAGATTTCTCTCTTCAATCGTTACTTGAAAAAAAAAGGTTGAAGAAAAGAACTGAAATGTTGCATACATACATTTGTATGATCTCTGCTGTCCTCACTGTTTATAATCAGAGTAGATTATATAACTGTTTGCCACTTTAATTGAGCCACATATACTGTATATTCTCCATCATGCCTGCCCAACGTATCCTTCGGCGTTTGCAAAAGATTCTGATGGTCTCATCCCCAAACACCAACACCGAAACACTAGATTTTTAAAAAAAGTTAGCAAAAATAGAAACTCCCTGTATTTCGCTGCTGGGCACTACACAGAATATTGGCGATGTTGAAGTTCTTCACACAACTAAACAAAAAACTGGAGCTAAAATAAAATATTTCATTATGATCCGAATATCTTTAGATTTGTAGGTTCAGAGGTTATCCTCCAATAACAGTAACATCTAAAACATCTATATTTAGTTGGTCTATTGAGGCTGACTTGGATTGCCTGACGAGATTTATTCTCATTTCATTTTCTCAAAAAGTGAGGTTAGATAGTTTCTTTAATGGGAAATCCACAAAGAGAGGTTATTCAAATATGGATCTGTGGAGGGCTGAAACAATGTTGACACATTGGGATGTTTTCCATAATGCACACTACATTGTTTTTGATCACACATTGAATGGGAAATACATTTCAAAATCATTAGACATTGTTGTTGTTTTTTTTCTTTAGCATCATTATCAGTATTTCACAATGGGTCCATCTGAAGCAAAATGGCAAAAACGAAGTGTAGGTCATTTAACCATTCATCATTAAAACTGGACACTTTCATTATAAGCAACACTATTCCTCCAAAGTGCATCTATCACTGTATACAGTAGAAAGGTGCAATTTACCCACACACGGTAAGGTATTTGTTATCATGGCAACAGAGGAAATACAGAATTAAATGTGTTGTTTTCACATCAGCATACAGAGCAGTTATTAGTCCGAAGCAAGCTCCATAGCATATCAACCTATCAATCAGGCTGTTTGCATCACCAAACCGGCACAGGCCTGCTACCTTTAAACAGACGGTGTGACAGAAATAGGTTTCCTTGATTCAGTTACGAGAAGAAAAAAGATTATCAGGACTGAAGAGGATTCTTCTTTAGCCAAAAAATTTTCATGAAGTTTCAGCTATTTAGCCCAAGATGGCTGACCCAGTAATAAAA
Source organism: Menidia menidia (assembly GCA_907169785.1). Lineage (NCBI taxonomy): Eukaryota > Metazoa > Chordata > Actinopteri > Atheriniformes > Atherinopsidae > Menidia > Menidia menidia. The sequence continues at coordinate 6,343,164 of CAJRST010033334.1, forward strand.
ATGGATGGAAGAAAAAAACAACCATTTAGTTTTTTCTTTGTTTGACCAATCAAAGGGATTTACATATTTTTAATCACTTTTAATTAATATTTTTTACACACTCTATTAATAAACTAAAATGCAAAGAAAATATAAATATCCCATGAAATATATTCTTTTGGTACAGTTTTCAGCTTACAGTGATGCAACAGGTCTTAGAAGTGCAAAGATCAAATATGATGCATGGAGTGTTAAAGTGTTAATCGCCCAACTACTTTTGCCTTTGATGTTGCTCTTCCTGGTGGTGAATACTAGGTTTACTGACACCCTTGAACCTTCTCTTCCTTAGAATATAGTCCTGCTCTTTAAATCAGTGCTACAGCAGGAAAGGTACCGGCCACCTGCACTCTGAAGTGAATGATGGAAAATACAGGTCCCGGGTCCACAGAAACCAAACCAGGGCACAGGTTCAGAGATGGAGAGGCAGAGGTAAAAGAAATGTAGATTATGCTATCCACTTACACCTGTCTCATCTAACACGGCGTGTCCTCTTTGTGGTCCGGTGGGGTGAAGGCACCTTTTGAACTGTTTCAGCATCACCTAATGACATAAGGCTGTCTGCCAAATCCCCTCACACAGTCCGTGTCAGTGTGGGAAGACACGACATGCTGGATCAGTGGAGAAAGTAAGGCAGGAAAAGTGAGAGCGCATTAGACCTCCAGTGTCAAGTGAGGCATCAATTAATGAGCAGCCCAGGAATGTTACCATCCAGACAAACTCTGCACTGGGTGGCCACAGGAGGCTGGACCGGGGGCCACAGGCGGCTGCGGGACATGAATAATTAAGTCCCTGTTTTAAATGTTTCAATGAATTATGACCAGGGGAAGAGGTGTTAAGAGATGAACAAGAGGGGGAATATGAATTGCTGAAAAGAATTCTCCATTATGTCTCCATCCACTGAAGCAGAAAACTGTTCTCTGTTAGAAAAAATAACTTAGGAAGTTATATCATGAGTGGAAACTAAAATCCTGAGAATTTGGTTCTGGACAAATGGGGAGAAAAAAAAACTATTCAATAACACAAGTCTCTGGGTGGGTACCCAACAGATCTTTGCAACAGAAAACAGCTTCTTTGTTTCGATCTGCCTGAATAATAAAGATGTTTTTGCCGTTCTCATTCCAGACGGCTTTAGGGGTGTTTTTCTTTTTTTTAAACTTTTTTAATTTACTAGATTCCTGACGTCGTTCTTCAACACAGCATGGGCGACAAGGTTTTGGACTGGCCTTCACGTGGTTTTATGTCATACCTGGAAGAGTTTTAGAAAACAAACATATTTTCTCCAAGGTGGTTTAACTTCCATCCAGAGAAAAATCACCTATTTCCATGGAGTTTCATGACTAGAACACTTCTCATTTTCCACCAAGATTCTGGTGTTCGACAACTTTACTTTTTCATCTTAAAAAGATACAGGAACCGCAATGACATTTGTCATATTGAATCCCCATGGTAAGACATCAGTGGTGTTAATCTTTTGACATATTTATAAGAAATTCTCACCTGTCACCACCTGATTAATAATACATTTTATTAATCTTAGGTTAGAGTAATTTGTCATGTACTTTCATTTAAATAAGTTAGTTGCTATAGGACAAAGATGTTGGTCAGTGTAATAATGTACTTTACGATAAAAGACGGACATTCAAAGATTTTCAGTTTTTCAAATAGATGTAAACTCCAGCGCAATTAAACCAGAATTTGGTCAGATTATTCAAGTGTCGTTTAGCAAGGACAGTTTCAAACTGGTGACGAGGAATTCAGGATTTAGATAGGAAACAAGGGGGATAGAGAAAGAGGACAGGAAATGCAAAGACACCCAACTGGGATCAAGGCCAGACTTTGCCTCATGTATAGTCACCAGCAAAATTATTCAAGCCCCTTCTGCGCTGAAGTCCGGATGCAGTGGGGGTTGAATAATTCTGCTGGTGACTGTGGCAGATCTATCTTTTTTGTGTCAAAATCCATTTGCACTTTGTTATCAAGACAAGTGACAATATGCATGGGCGGAAACATAGACACACAAAGTGTGGTTAGTGGACAGAAAACAGCTTCATCGCTGAAAGTGCGGGTGCAAAATAACAGAAGGATGAAAAAAACTAGGCCATATAAGCTCAAGCACAGGTGGATGTGCAGTGATGGATGAAAGACCAAGTGGAGCCAAAGGCAAACATCATCAGTGGGGTTCTTTAAACACTTAACTGACATCATTATATAGAGTTAAACAGTATAACCTGAGCACCTGATGATAATCTGATACTATCAAAACTAAGATATAAGAATTGATGTTTGAAATGGGAACTGGTGCATGGTGATGTGGTGGGTAGCACCTGGTTCCTGTGTTTGCATCTTCTTCCCACGCTCTCTCAGGTTTCTCCATCCAAAAACATGCATTTCAGGTCAATTGGTGATTCTAAATGGACACCAGGAGTGAGTGTGCCAGGTTGTTTGTATAGTTTGTCTCTGTGTTTGTCTCCCCTCAGCCGATGGCAGCTGGGATAAGCTCCATTACCCCCACAACCCTGAACGGGATAAAGTGAGCATGGAAGACGGGAGGATGGAAGAACACCAGCATGTAAAGAGGAGAACTTTTAAAGGAACCACCCTGTATGCACCGTGTAGAACAATAGATTATGCACAACTTCCATTGGGGTTTTGGAAGTTATTACAAAATCATCATATCTTCGAAGTTCAAATTAAATAATACATATAAAACCTGCCAAACATTGCATGTATTATCCAAATCTGAGCATAAAAACCGACATAGAATGACATATTTCATTCAATAGAGAACTGTATTGTTCTTACATTAATTCAAATTGGACAGTTAAATTAGTTCTTATGCCCGTTACATCCATTTTTGGGGAAAAAACATATGTAAGTATAAATACAATTGTTTTAAGTTTTTTGGGGGGAAATCATGAACCACATAGTAGAGGAAAAGGTCCATCTGGATTGTTATCACTGATCAAGTGAAATGTCTGCATCTCTGCATTAGTGACTATGGAACTTATGGCTGACATTAACAAGCATTAATATGAAAAAAAAGGACAACAAAGTGCTTATTCAGCGAAAAACTGGAGGAAACTTTCTCCAATGGGCATGTTCAGAGTTTCTCATCAACTGCTGGCAAGATCTTTCAACCCAGATCTGGAACACAACTCAGGCCTTTTGGATTAACTGTAGCTATTTCAAATGTACTTTCCTTTAAGAAAGTTCCTGCTAATTTACCAAAGATGATCTAATCAAACTGTCTGATGATAAACATCCTTATCATATTGGCTCTCTGAACATCTGTTTAAAACACTGGTTATTCTCTGAATACTCGAGCATGCCTACAATGTAAAGTGGCTGTTTTAGTGGCGTGCAACCTATTTCAGCTCACGTTGTGGACAAATTGCACAAAGGCACAGTGTGACAGTACAGCAGCTGACATTTGTGTCAGTCCATTGTCAGCAGGACGCATCGAGTACACAAAGCTGAGCTGATTGGCAGCCGTTCCACTCCACAGAATCCACAAAAGACAGCTCGAATTGGATTCAAAAACAGCACACTTAGATTTCAATTTCTTTTCACAGATGGAAGCATCGCGCACATTGCTCCTGTTTTGTCTCCAGTACCTGAAACCGGAGAGTAAACAGTGATCAAATTGTCACAGTCCCAAAGAGGCTGCACACAGGCAGGGTTCTCCGGGCTGGCACTGGTTCCCGAAGCAAAACAGACAGACAGGCGGCCAAAAAGGCGACATGAGAGGTGGTATCGAGCTCCTCCGAAGTGGGCGGCTTACTGTGAGCTGCTAGTGCTCTGCAGCTTCTCCTCTTCCTTTCATTTTCTCTTTTCTCACCCTCTCTGACGCCGAAGTCCAAAGCCCAGGAGAAATTAGTCACCCTGCATGCAGTGGTGAGGGAGTTGCTCAGTGTGTGTGTGTGTGTGTGTTTGTGTGTGTGTGTCTGTATGTGTGTGTGATCATGTAATTGTGTACATAAAAGAAAAAGACGAGTGCAATGAGGACAGAAGGGAGAAAGGAGGGAGAAAGGAGGGAGAGAGAACAAAACAGATTTTCATCCCAAGGCTAATAATTCCACCTGCTCTCTGAAAATTGACGCTGATGCAAAAAAAAGTGCATCAATCCAAGCATCAGAGATGTAGTGCGGTATGAGGAAAAGCTTCCCTGTGCCGTACACGCAGGGATGAGAATCCACAACAGCCCCAAACAAACAATATCCGACTTTTTTTGCGTTTAAAACTGCTATCCGTAACAAGCATTTCTCACAGAATTCAGACTACTGCTCATTGGTTGAGCCAGTCCTGCCATGATCTTTGTCAAAGATCAAAAGTATGTGGGGTTGTGAGGTACTTTTGGGTAGTTACTGACGTCCCCTGCACAGTTCAGTTAGAATCTAACGGAATTCCTCTTTATGTCATCATTTTCTCAGCCAAAGAGGAACCCTGTTTCTCCTCGTCATGGTACACGCATGGTGGCTGACCGACGTATCCAGCCTGAGACTCGCCATTCTGCCCATCTCACTCCAAAATGTCAACCAACAGATGGCGAAATAGACTGAAACCATCTTTTAGATCTTGGAAAGCGTAGTGCTCGGCAGTGAGCTAACCGACGGGTCCGAATCCACGCCTGACGGGCTGATGGGCAGCAGGTCGGCCTCAGTGCTCGCGCTGACAAAGAGAAACACGGACGTCTACGGTTGAGAAAATTAGGTTTGAGCTTTAAGCTGTTTCAGTGGTACCAAATTGGGCAGCTCTTAGCTTGGCTTGCTTGTCAGAATTCCCTCCTAGTTATCTAAACTGTGCACGTTCAAACCACTGTCCCTCTGAGGGTAAGACGCTGCCTGCTCCTGCCTAATGAAACCCCACTTTAAAAAAGGGGGGAAAAGATCATGGAAAATTCCTCTCACCTCAAAAGGGCACACTGCAATAGCACATGTGAAACTTGGACAGCTTTGAAAAACTAATTTGAAGTTTCACTAAATGAAAAACTAACACTGGTGTCTGTTTGGAGATCAGAGCATTCTCTGCTTGAGATAATAAAATCTATTAAGTAAAATGCCAACAGAGGTAACTATTGTTTAAGCTTTCTATATTCTCTCAAAGGTATGATTAGACTCCTGTCTGCCTATAACTCAACCGGTTAATTCTTTACCGAAAGGTGAAGATCTAAAAATACTCTCCTGTGTTTCGTATAAAATTTGACATAGCTTTTAATACTAAAACATCAGTTTTAGCTGCATAGCGCTGGCGGTGAACAATGCAGAGAAATTTCTGCACATTTATTCAACATTAAAACCAACAAATCAGAGCAATGCACAGAGAGAAGTAGGAGATTAATTTTCCTTCCTGTTTTTTTGTTGTTTAAAACGGGCTGTTTCTTTTGAGGCGAGTTAATAAATGTACAGTGAAGTGTGCCACCCGGTCTGTTACCCAATTAAAACGATCATCAAAACAAGATTTATCCTTTAAAAACAACTAGAACATAAGTGCTTCAAATGAAATGCTACATTGGTCTTCACAATCCACAGAAAGATTTATCGATTATACTTCTAGTATCGATTCTCATCATGACGCGCGTGAAGGGGAGAAAAGAGCAGATGAAACCACAGCAGGAAGATGACCGACTTTCCATTTCAACGCCCTCCTCCATGACGCATGTACAAAGACCAGCGATCATAATTGCTAAACTTACTGAGTTCAATTCATTTCATGCTAATTACAAGACAGTTGCAGTTCTCCCGGTTCCTCAACAAAGAAGTAACAAGAATAGGAGATAACAGGCCCATTTTTAATCCTCATAATTGCAATTTTCAACTCAAACTGCAGTCTAATGATTATAGATGCAAAGTGGAGCTTGACAGCAGCAACGCCACAGACAAGCAAAGGAAAATAAAAAGATCAGGAGAAGAAAATACTGTTGCTAAGGACCCCAAGGCCCCATAAGAGATGGAGAAGAAAATCGGACAAGAACAAATTACTGCTCCTGATCTCCCCAAGGTACCAAGATTTAGCAATAGGGCCTCCAAAAATCTGCAATTCCCAAACCTCTTCACTGAGCTGATGGTTAAGGACTTTAAAATCTAGTTATTTTCTTCAGTCTTTTTCAGAAACAGTAGATAAAAACTCTGCTGGCTCAGTACTGAGGTGAAAGCTGCCAAATACTCATGCCTATCTTCAGGATAGGGAACGTGGAGAGGATTCAAAAGAGAGTCAATAGAAAGGAAAACCATCACCTTGGAGAAGCGGATCTGAGGTCTCTTCTCTACTCAGATCTCACCCTCCATAGAATCTAACCAATCAAATGGCGGAATTCCCAGCAAATCATGCAACTCCCCACGGGATTCACAGACTGTCAGCACAGGTGGTAAAAAAAAGCTTGTTTGCGTGCATATGTTACCCATGCACAGCAAGAATCGGAGAATCTAGTTCAAAGCATTTGAAAAGATAACAGACGCTGTCGGAATGACGACTTACCTCTGATTCATTTGCTGGACAAACTGACCGTCAATACTGTCCAATATACAGCACGCATTTTATCTCAATCTAAAGTTCCTGGCGTACCACATAAAAAGCTTTTAGGGCTCATAACAGATCAGTTTTAGCTAAAATATTAAAGCCGCTAACCAGTGAACCTGAACCACACAACTGAAATACAGTCCCTATTGTTGTTGATTTGGCGTGTAGTGAAACAGGCCAAAAAAAACAAAAAAACCAAAGCATTATATTCGTGTACACTTACAGGAATTACAGATTTTATTTTTTATAAGACATGCATCACAACTTTAGAGGAAATGTGCTTATTTTAGCGTTTCATATCTGCGTGATGTTTATATCTGGGGACAGGAGCCGCGTCCTGGTAACCTGGCTGCGCGGTTGGATATGCTCCTTCATTTAAGTGCAACATCTGTCACATCCCATGGCAAATATAAATAATGGATGCCAGTTCAAAATCTTAAAATACTAAAGTGCTAAAAGTGGATACAATTAGCTCACTTCAACTGTCATGGCGCTCAGTGACACATTTCCCTGCCGGAAGTATCATAACTTGCATGGTAACCGATGTGGACAGTTGCCGCTCTTGGTTAGGACAAAGATGGCACATTTTTTTATTCAAATCCCTTCCTGCACAATCTTTTCCACATTTCTTTCCCTTACTTTCTGTTTAAGTTTGCTCACTCTTGCATATGGCAAGCACCACAAGTTCAAATTCAATGGTGAGGGGGAAAAATAGTACATGATTTTCTTGTTGGGGTTTTTTTTCTTCTTTTTTTTAGGGGTAAGAAAAATGTTTCTCTTTAATTTCTGTTGACTGGGAAGACATTACATATTAAAGGCATTCATGTTAACATTCAGTGCTAAAATAGATTTTTTATTTCCAATTTCGGACAGTTACACATTTTCTTTTATCAAAGAATTTTGTCATTTCAAGCAAAAGATTGAATGTGTCATTACAACAATAGTAACATTAGCTGCATATCAACAGTTATGACATGAGAAGAATGTGATTGTATGCTTGATCTTCGGCATTCCAATCTTTACTTTGCAGAAAAGAAAACAAATACACACTTACACACACCGTTTCAATGTGGCAGAAGGAGATACAAAAGCCTGAACACACATATGCATGATGTGCCCACACACATCATTCAGCCGCAATTTAGCCGCGCGCACGCGCACACAAACACACTCTCTTGTTCGCAAACACCCACAGCAAAACATGCACGGAACAATTCAACATGAATAAATGAGAGATGGAGTTTTGCTTCACGGCCTAATCTCTCAGGGAAAAGAAAGAAAAAATAAAAAAAAAGAACCCTCCGCATTGGCACGGATCTGCCCGGGAGAGTGGCTGGGACACTGCTGGCTCCAAGAAAAACCAATTTGTTAGTTTATTGTCTTAGTGTTTAGTCTGTGGTTACAGTTCATTTCAGCCAGCCATTCTTGGGTATGCTCCCTTTAAATGGCATCTATAAAACATGGAATGTTGCTCTTTCCGTGTCCTCCTCCTCCTCTGTACATGACGGAACAGCACACCAACATCCCAATGCTGGATTTCTTTTGCCATGGAGGAGCTTTGAATTTCCCCTTAAGCACCTGACGGATCCACCCCAGTGGATCAAGCTGGCACATCCAGGGGTGGAACAAACAGCTCTCTGAACACATCAGGTCACGAATGCCACCGAGAGGTGAATCTTGAGGTGCTGAAATCAGGCGTTATCACCTTACGAAACAGCCGACTTTTTTTATCGGTTTGCCAAACTCCATCCGCAGGGGCTGGTGGTGAATGCGGAGTTTTCTGAGATGATGCAATACCCGGGAATTTGGGGCAAACTCGCAAATTTTGCTGCCCTATGTTTTCCGTCACGAGACACAAAGCGTGTCGTGTGCACGTGAACCGTGCCGAGGCAGAGGTGCCAGGCAGCCTCGCTATGCAGGAAATTAAAGAAAACAGAGGCGCCAGCTCAAGAAGAACACATTCAGACAAACTGCAGTGTAACCAGGCGAACGTGACAGCTATTGTGCATCGACCAAACGCACTTTTATCTGCTGTAAAAAACCAAAAGTGACAAATGGTTCTGTTTCGAACATAATCCAGACTCTTATGTTATCTCCTATTGATCTGACAGAGACAGCAGGAAACTGAGTGTGAACACAAATGCTGCCTGTGGTGGCTCTTTACCACCAGAACCAAGCCTCCAATCCGCGATGCTGCGTTCTGTTCTCTTTGGGATATCACCTGGTAATGACACATGTCAAGGGCCACTGCTGTGCCTCAGTCAGAGCGCTGCCTCGTTGCTGTTTGTCTCAGTGCCTGCATTGTGGCTGATTTTCCTTTTAAAAAGCTAATGGAATCGCAGGCCAACCTCTCTTACCTCTTCATGCCGGCCGTTCCTCAGAGCGCCATTCAAACGGCACAATGGCAAACATTTGTGTTTGTCCTTTTGTTTCAGGGTGCGCGTGCCTCGGTGTCATAGTGCAGCGTTGCAAAGTGCGGCTCCGCAATAATATCCTGCTTTTGAACAACAAACACGGCAGAGATTTTTTTTACCAAGACTCGAGTGTTACTGTCAAATACAGTGGACCTGTCACAGAGATCCCATCTCCAGCAATCCCGGGGTGGCCTTTGCTCTGCCTGACAGCTATAGCAACCAATAACCCTGCACAATAAAACCCTCCAGAACAACAGTGGGCCACAGGCAGCTTCAAGGGCTACTGACGGCGATCTATAAAACAATATAATGGGTTGCCTGTCAGCGAGCGTGAAAGGGAAGATCTACGCCTCCTATGACTCTCTGAGGGGACTTCAATTAATCACAGCAGAATTGTATCATCGCGCCATAGGAGTGTTAGGTTATTACCGTCCCCGTATTCCGCAGGATGAAATGCGATGATAGCACTAATTGAGGGCGAGAGAAAAAAAAAAGAAGAAGAAAAAAAAAACAGCTGACCATACAACACTTGTCGAGCAGATGAAGAGCAGATGAAGGGCAGATGAAAGCAGGAGGAGAACATGGAGACAAGCAAAAAATTGGAGAAGAGGAGACAAACTGAAGGAGGGCAATGGAGAGGGAAGAGGCTCGCTGTTGTGTGTACGCATCATGTGGCAAGCATGATCAGACATATCTAAAGCAGCTGATGCTTAAAAAAAGAATAATAAAAAGCACAAAAGACCGTTTTAAGTAGGGACTCCATTTGTGTATGCGGAACGATCACCATAGTTCAAACAGCTGTAGTTTGCTCAAGTCTCAAAGCAGCTCGTCGTAGTTGGAGCTGTTTTTTCTTTTCTGTTTTTAAGCCAAGGTGAGGCACACCGGCCCCTGCTATGATTTCATCGATATATCTGACCTGGCTGTAAGGCTTTACCTTGGGGAGCCATGTTTCCATAGGTACAAAAGATGAAGAGAAAATATTATCACACGCTCAATTTGTGGGGTGGTGTAGCAAAAATACATATGTTTAAGAGTAATCTAGTAGATAGATAGATAGATAGATAGATAGATAGATAGATAGATAGATAG
>CAJRST010033334.1:6353231-6383971 GCA_907169785.1 Menidia menidia
TAGATAGATAGATAGATAGATAGATAGATAGATAGATAGATAGATAGATACTGCACCCAACATCAATAAATCTAAACCCTTTTTTCTGAATTCACACAATAAGAATTTGAAGACGTGCCACCCTGTTCACCAGCCAAACTCATTAGATTCCAGCAGCCTGTAATTGTTAGAATTAATAACAATTTATCAGAGTAGACAGAATAAATCATTTACATCAGCCCACAAAAGTAAAGTAAAAGTCAGAGTTGTTTGGATTTCCAAATACCAATGGTAAATTATACATATATACGTATGAATATATACACATGGATACATTCAATTACCATTGCAGAGCGAGAATTACAAGGTCAAGAGAAGCGAAACCACGTCTTACCTGTCGGTGTTATGTCAGTTAATCCCGAGAAATGTCCATTTCATTAAAGGTCCATTGCCAGCCACAAACAGCACAAAATCTGTTCTTCAGGGAACTGGCATTTCCTTGTTGCTTCAACACGCCCGGGACAGCGCATCACCTAAACACAGCGGTAAAAAACATCAGCTCTCTCCAAGTCACGGAAGTCGGAAATGCCGTCGGTGGCTGCTGGGGGGGGGGGGGGGGGGGGGGGGGGGGGGGGGGGGGGGACTTTCAAGTCTATAAAAGTTGCTGGTCCTCCGGCTCTGACTGACAACTTCCCATCCTCCGGAGCGCAGCGACAGCTGGACGCGGCTCCGGACGCGCGCACATAGTTTCTGCTTTCAGGCAGGGTGGGTGTTATTTTTTTTTTAACAATCCTCCATCCACGCACAGGGGGGTACGGACTGGGCTTTGGCAAGCGGCTTCGTGCAGTTGGAGAAAATGGATTTGAGGTTGTCCACGGGGCTGAGAGCAGCCCGGATTTTTTATTTTTTTTCCAGGGGGGTGAGCGTGGACGTACCTGCGCCGGTGTGCGCCCGCCATCCAGCGGCCGTGCGCGCGCGGGGGGGGGGGGGGGGGACTTCCTGGGGTTACTGGGGGGGGGTGGGGGGGTCGTATGGCTCCGTCCTGCTCATAAAAGTCCAAACTGCCAAATGCTGATGAGATCCCACGCTTACTCTGTTTTGTGGATCTTTTTTTGGTCGTATTCGAAGAGTTTTAAATGCTCATAACTGTTTGTTCATCTCTAATGGTTCAGAACAAAAAGCCCAATTTAGAGTCTGACATGCTCCGGAGGATAGGCTCTGAGCTATTTCATGTGGGTGTAAAACAGAAAAATGTGGCAACTCTGGGAAAATATAGGCCTATCTATCAACCCAATCCAAAGAAAGCTATCAATGCCCAGTATTAATCCGTTCACGGTGAATGGTAAAAAGAAAATAATTAAACTGCTCTTGATTTTTTGTCAAGTGTCCTACTTTAGACAATAAATAGCTCATTTCCACTCAAAAGCTATGTGGAACAGTATCCAGTTTGACATTTGCCAGCGCTTGGGCCTTCCAAAGCTGTTAATGAATCACTTCTTCTGCAGATTGAACCAAAACTGTGCCCATATGAGGGCTTGTCCTTGTTTTTGTATCCAGTCCAGGACGTAAATGTTTATGTGAATGAACAGTGCCGTGCTGTGGGGCTTTTCCACTTCAGGCCACTTTCTCACTGCATACGAGAAAACCAACCTCTGCACACACAACTGACATCTTTTGCTATCATTTGTTTGATCTTTTGTTTTTCCTGTAACAAATGCTGCTAATAAGAGAACGCAAAGTTAAAAATAAGAATTTTCTTTAAATGCAAATGACCCCCCCCCCCCATCAGCACAGATAAATCCCAGTTACCGAAAATAGCAAAATGATTCAAATATGAGCTGATTTCGAAAAGATCCTTGGTTAAAGGCAACACGTTTATCTGAGATTATCTGTGATTTTTGCACTAAACCTTCATCTTGGAGCTCCTAAGGCTTCAAACAAGAGAATTTTATATTTTAAGAAGTATTTAGGACATTTATTCAGGTATCTATGTCGTTCTTTGTCTCTTTTGCACCTGACTGCAACGCAAGCTCAAAGGCTTATCAAGCCACCACTGAGCTTAACAACTGGAGATTTGTTCTTTCCATGAATTTATCCGAACGTCCTAACTGGAGCCAGTTTTGGTTTCATCGATCAGCAGGACTTGCTTCAAAAGTGCATCTGGATAGTTCAAATGTTTAAATGTAGATTTGAATACTGAAAACAAGTAGCCTACCAGATCCTTCCTATTGTTTTTCTTGCTTTTTTCATATGTACTAATCCTACGAACACATCGCCCACATCGCTCTCGGTCTTCCAGATGTTAACTTGACCACACCACCATTTACAATCTGAGAAAGCAGCTGACTGAAGACACTTTTTTTCCACTCAAACCCTCCACCGATTTGTGGTTGCCAGTTGTCCTGATTTTGAGAGTGCTTGATAACAGCTTAGAAATCACCGCCACTGCAAAGCTATTCAATGTCCATCGCTTTGTTTTTCCCAGGGAAGACTGCAACAAAACTATTTTCTTGCAAGTGAAGACCGAGGAGAAACTCAGTTCTCAAATTTCATAAGGTGCCCAAACCTCTTCACTGTAGAATAATTCTCTTGCATTATGCTGTCTGAGAACAGTTGATACTCTGCTCACTTTACTCAAAGTAGGAGTGTCTAAACATCGCTGCACTTTTGTAAGACATCTGTTAGTGTCCGACTATGTTCCTCCACTCCCCTTGAGTCTACTAAGGCTTCTTCTGTCTAGCTGCATTATCACCGCTCCATTTCTCAAGCAGTGTCTTTAGAGTGGCCTGTCAAAATGTTGGGATATCTGGAATAATCAATACCAACCTTTAAAACAGCCAGCAGAGATGGAAGGCGAGCACTTGTATATTTGGGCTGTATTGATTTGGGACCGCCTTTGGAGGGTGTTATCCTCTCAAAGTTAAAGTCACAGAAGTCTCCCCCACAGAAATCTTTGTAAACACTCACACGGAAAGAGAATCACACAAGCTCAACCAGAGGGTAGAGCGCACCAATCCCTAATGGCCGTGCACGAAAAAATGTCAACTCATTGTCATCGCACGGCTGAACGATAAAATTCAAAGCAGATAAGTGGACCACAGCCAGGCCTCGCACTTCCTCATAACTGACCGTGAATAGGAAAAGCGGTTATTTTTGATTCTCTTTGCGTCGGATATATATTGTATCCTTCCCAAAGTCATCAAGTTTTCTTTCTTCCTCTCCAAATGTCTCGCACGCATGTTAAGAGAGCGGATGACCTCATTAATCTTTCGAGCATTGTATGGACCCGTCCTGTCATTCCCCCCGACGCCGTGGTTTGTGACACCGCTTTGCTCATTAAATCATCTGACAGGATGAGGTCAGCCGTGTGGCGAGGTGTCTCAAGCTGTGCGGGCGCAGATAAAGCCAGGGGTGGAGGCTTCAGCTGCAAACGCGCTGGAGGTGGCAGCCGCTGGCGAGCATTTGGCATCAGAGTGCGGTAAAAATCTCAGGTTTTGCCTCTTTGAGGCCGGAGGCGTCATGTGATTTGGCACCTTTCAGAGGAGAACCTCACCGCCGCTTTTGGGCCCGTCCGTGTAGGTGGCAGCTTGCGTAACAGTCGCCGTTCCTTGCTTTCATTCTGTGATTACTCCCGTTTCGCACAGGCAACATGAGCTGTGGAGGCTTCACGGCTCCGCATTGATTGTGGTGGTTTGGTCTAAAATAACTGCAGGCTGCAGGGGGAAAAGGCAAGCCCTCCACCTGACCCCTTCACTGGCTTTCTTCATTGAAGTGTGTTTGAAGACAGTCGGACGTCCGCGGGAAAATTGCAAGGGGAAAAATAGCAGGCATTATGGGCCTCGGGAATGGAGCTCTCCATCAATAATGCAGAGGAAGCAGCGGTTAATGCCCCCTTTAATTCAACAGGTCTGCAGACATGGGCACAGTTATTCTTCCTCAGCGTCAGACGCTCGATGAGAGGCCGCCGGAGCGGGCTTTATGGCTTTGTGTGCGGTTGCACGGCCAGGTCTTTCTCTCGACCTCAATCCAGACTGCAGAGCCTTTAATGGGTTTTCAGCAGGGACCTCGGATAATGGAGTTTCCAACTTCACCAACGCTCTCAGTCCAACTGCAGAGGGCTGCATCTTCAGAGGAGGAAGTAATGCCCACATAAACTTATAACATATGAGCTCAATTTGGTAGTAGTAGGCAGTCCTATGCAATAGAAATAACCCAGAATAGAAGTGAAGTGATCAAATTCAACATGAAAAAGAAGGTTTCCCCTATACTGGTCTTTTTTTTATCTCAAAATTTTGCATTAGTGAAATATATCTACAAAAAATGGAAACATGAAAAGGAAAAAAAATACATAAGCAAAGTCTTCTTTTATAAGAGGACTGCATTGAAAGTGCAGTTTTTAAGTAAAAGGGCAGAAATATCTTTTTATTTTTTATTATTTTTGGTGTGTTTCCAGGTTGAGTTTTTCTTGGTGTTTAAACCCCTCATATCGATGCTCTCTGTTTTCTGTCTTTTTTTTTTCTTCTAAAGTTTAGTTTTAGCTTTGTAATCCGGCATTGTATTTGGCTGGTTATTAAACTAAAGTTTATTTGAAGCTCCTTGGTTCCCCAGTTTGATTCTCCGACCTTAATTATTGTCATAAAGCTTTCTAAGAAATTATATACAACAGAACAAAGTGGCAAAATTGACGTGATGCAATAAATAGATCCATATTTTTCCTCAAAATATTTTAGGTTGTTTTAATGAGCGGATGATAATGTATCTTGGTAAAATAATTGCAATGAAGTTATACAAAAAGAAAACGTCATTATTTTTGTCGCTTAAGATCAAATAAAAACAGCACATTGTAGTAATAAATTGAAGCTTTCTTTCTTTGATGTCAACCTGAGAGCAGCGCCTCACAAGAGTTGTTTTTTCTTCAGTTCTGAGCCAAACATCAGAGAGGAACAAAAGGCGTGCAGATGACAAGTTGATATGGTGTTAATCTGACTACAATGTGTTTCTTTTGACTCACAATGAAATATAAATCCAGACTTTGCTTTGATCTTTTTTTTTCCTATCTGCATCATTTATCAAATGTCTCAGTTTCCACAGATATTTTTCTAACTACATCCAGCGTGCGGCCCTTCCATGAACTCATAAACATACACACAGAGCTAGAGGAAGTACCATAACAAATTCTCCAATCATTTCAATGTTTCTGATGTGTTCAGTGCGGCCTGCCTCAGCGCCCCCTGTCAGAGAGGCAGAAGGGTCATTCGTCAGGAAGGAGATTAAATCTTCATCCGCTGGTACAGAGTGGTGAGAGTACTTTATCTTAGGGAGAGGAAGTAAAAACCAAAAGTGCGGGGATGCGCTTCGAGGCAAAGGAAATCATCTCATTTTCTTTCAACACTTGCCAGCATGTAATGTTGCTGATGGCTTGCAGCACAACAGATGTGATCACGAAAACAAGTCACAAAAAGATGGAAAGAGCTTTTTTTTGTTTTATCACACAGACACATTTTTCCAACTGAGACATCAAAATCTGGATATGTACAAAACTACCAGCAAACATGAATAATCAATTATCCCAACAAGCTTCTTAAACACCATAGCGCCCATTTTTCCAGAGCCTTTCTCCTTTGTGAACCTTTGGCTCCATCTATTGGTCCGGATGAAGATGTGCAAACCGCTCCCTGTCCGTGAGGTCCTCACTGCGGGCCTGAGGGTGACCAACTGCCTCAGCAACAAAAACAGCTTTAACAGACACTTAAGTCCAGCCTTTTCCCTCCCCATCGGCCATTATTTATTGGGCTGGTCTCACTGTCACCTTCCAGCTCTGCCCATTTTGGATGGAGCAATGACTTTGACTTCACACTGTCTTTCAAAAGTAAAAAAATTAAAAAGAATCTGAGTTCAAGGTGTTTTAAATCTTTAGTAACTAAACTAAATTGACGGCAGTGGTTGTTTAACACATAGTAATAAAGAATTGAGGTGTATCATTGCTGCCCAGTAAGACTACCTGAGATTTAAAACAAGCACGTATATACTTATTTGTAATTGCATGTGTTTTTCCAAATGAAAAAATCTGCTGATCTCAATTATAAAAAAACAGACGCCATTTTGTAGAATTTGAACCTGAACACATGAGGAAACAGTGAGGGCACCACAAAAAAATCAATTAGTCAACCTTGGATTAGGTGTGAAAACCTTTGAAGGAGGTAACAGGATGTGCCGTCAGGAACAAGCAGAAATGGGTCAAAGAATACATGGTTTGAGGACACTCAGTTTTGAGAGCAACATTGCAGCCAATCTGCTGCGGTGGTTCAGCAGCTGAAAGACGGACTGTGACTGCTGTAACACAATTACCGGCCACTTCTCGTGGCCCATTAGACGTGCCTTCCTTCAAAAGTTCGATCCAAACAGGAGCTCTTGCTCATTTGTGCTCTTTTACCCTGTATTTTAGTGCCAGGAATATGGTGAAATATGATTGTTATGCACCCTTTTTCTCATAAAGGCATCATTTTGCAGTAGACATTTGTGTCTCCTTTCCAAATCTGGGCTTTGTTTTCCTTCCAGTTTAACTCAGATTTTTCACACCAGACAGTTTTAATTGCTTTGTCAAACATTGCTGAAATACTGTGAATATTGTGTGTTATCTCCAGCTTTGTTTCGTAGGGTAGCTTTCTTTGCCTCGCAGATTGAAAAAAGAATTCCTTAATAATGTCATGCTGCCTGCTAAGCTCGGTTTATTGATGCTCTTATCATCTTAGTGCTGGGCACCATGTCCCAAAAGTCCCGCCAACACGACGGTGGCTCGGCGAGCTTTGCCGTCATTTTGACTGCTCATGCATGGCAGAGCTTTCTGTTTTGGGAGGATTAGGGGTTTCTAATGGCAAAGAGCTTCAACAGCTGGAAAAGCTGCGACATTACGCAGGAAAGTGTGAAAAAGCCATCCCTCTGCATGTGTTGGATGTTCTTCCACTATAACCTGTGTTGTGGTGTATTTTTCTCAGCAGAAATGTCTGTGTCTTAGGAGAAGATGACTCAAATTTTAAACGACCCCTTGTTGATCGCACAGCTGACAGGCAAAATAAGCAATGTAACAGAGATAAGGGAGGCTTTTGGCAGCACCGGACTTAAAGGAACACTTCGTAGTTTCTTAGCATTGGACTTTAATCCATTTGCCCCAGAGGTCAATGTTCTATGGAGGGGAAAAAACTCCAATCCCTGCAAAAAACAACTACTCATTCAGGACTTCTCCTTATTGACAAAGAAGCTGAAATCTTCTTTAGGTACAATGATTATCTCATTGCAATGAAAGGCCTCCAGGGTGTACTTTTTACTGAACGGCAACAGAAACAGTTTCTTTTCTTTCACAGTTTATTGTAAATAACATAATTATGTGAGGATAAGTCCACCTAAGCTAATAATGAAGTTGTGACGATGCACATTTTAAGTTAAATCCAACGTGAATACTGCTGTATCCAGTTACCAACCTGCAGTCTTGGAAAGGAGAAGTAAGACAGAAGTTATCTCATGTACAAACCAGAAGCAAAGATTTCCCTGAAAACATACAGCTCTGTGAGGGTTCAGTTCAGTGCAGGCAAGAGAAAAAGTTGGAACAGGTGACAGCTTGAGGGGAACAATGCTACAAGCAAAGTAGTCTTATCCAAGCAGAAAAGCCAAAACTCACACTGTAGAATGCAATAGAGATTTAATGTTCACCCTTCTGACACTGCTCAGTGCTTTAAGAAGTCGACACAATAATAAAACTACATTTACTTTTTGTGAACGTTTATTTAGCTTCTTCGTCTTAGATTTGCTCTCTGCTTTATGGATTTCTGGCTGAATTCTTCTCATATCAGAAGAGCTAAACATAGTGTAGTGTAAATGGATTTATGGTAGACAGAGCAGTCAGTAACATCTGCTACTGGGCGGAGACATGGGCAGGGTCAAATGAATAATCTTGTTGAACCAGATACATGGAATGAGGAAAAAAGCTGTAGTCAAACACAATCTATTTACAGTAGACAAAAAAATCTATAATAACTGTGAAACTTTCAAATGTTCTATTTCTATATCTGCTATAAAATGGAGACGGAGACAGAGCAGCAATTTTATCTTTGACAAAGATGACCATAAGAAACCATAAGATATGAATTAGTCTTTATTAGTTTAAACATGTTTATATATAAATGGCCTGAATTATGAATTATTTGCAGCAGACTGTTTTATTTTCAAATCCATTGTCCAGGCTGCAGAATGATCAGTGTTGTTAGAAAGCCAGCAGATGAATCTCTGTCGTTATTCATCCTGGATGGAAATTTGTCATGTGCCTTTGATCTTTAAAGTGCAGAATTCTTTCTTTTTGTGAAATAAAAAAGAAATAGAGATAAAAAGAAATAGCATAATACATCTATCTATCTATCTATCTATCTATCTATCTATCTATCTATCTATCTATCTATCTATCTATCTATCTATCTATCTATCTATCTATCTATCTATCTATCTATCTATCTAGATGTATTATGCTATTTCTTTTTATTTCTATTTCTTTTGTGTATTTCTTTTGCTAGGCAAATATACACATATTTGCCTAGCAAAACATAGAAAACTGTCTTATCCTTTGTCTTTGGTTTACCTTTAAACAGTAGGCTAAGTGAATGTGCCTTTCTGTTTGCAGCTTGGTATTTGGACTATGGTGTGAGATGTTGACTGGGTGCTGGTGCACACCCCTCTGAAGCCCTGCCTTCTGAGAGGAGACACAGCCGCCTCTGAACACAGCCTCTGCGCAGCGTCACTGGCGGATTTATTCGGTTTGAATGAGGAAAACATCGCGTCTGCTTTTCTGAAGGGTGTCACATGGGGCCGAGGAGGAAAAACAATCGCTTCCTGAAATGATCCTCGCCTCTGGCTTTTTGAATCGTCGGATCTTTCTCCCTTAGAACCGCATCGTGCTTCGTTTTTTTTCTTTTTTCTTTTTTTTCTTTCCCCCGTCCAGGATCTTTTTGGCCCAGTGTCGGTCCCGATGATGATCAGCAAAGTTAAAAACGCTATGTCCAACCTGGTGGGAGGGATGATGCCGCACGGACACCATCACCACCACAACCATCACTCAGGTGGTGGCCAGAACTGCGGACAGGACAGCCTGCCGCCCCGATTCCCCTACGGCCGGCCGGACTTCTTGGACCTTACCCAGGAGCTCCTGCAGTACTCCACGGAGCACGCGTCACGGCCGGTGCTCACGCTAAAGAGAGGCAGCAGGCTTCCCTGGAGGACGGGATACGCAGAGTGAGTGGCTCGGGGCGTGCGCAGTAACGATATTCGCTCATCTGGAGAGAAAAATAAAATCATTCATTGGTATTGTGTCGTTTCGATTGCTGCAGCGGCCAGCTGATGGTCAGTCGTGGCCCTTTTGCCGCTGTACAGCTGTGCGCCCCCGGGCTGCTGTGCGCCACTGGAGCAGGCGCCCGGCTGTAATTATTAGACATCGCAGCTCCCGTGATAAAAAAAAAAAAACGGCCAGAAATTTATGATATTTGAATACGGGCTCCACCTCGGATCGCGTTAAACACACATCATGGATATGGTTATTCAAAAGCGAAAGCAGGAAACGCACGCTCCGTCACCCGTGTTGACACTGTATGTTGTCAGTTTCCTGAAAACATGCGCGTGTCAGCTTGGCTGTCGTGCACTTTGGTGAATGTGCAGAGCTAAACTCTGAACCTGCTTCACCTGCTGGTGATTCCGTTTAGTCCTGCAGCGCTGTGACAGGTATACCTATAGAAACGGTTAGGCTCCATTTGGCTCACTGCTGCAGGAAGAATGTGCCGTTTGGGTGATTCAAGTGGAGTGGAAAGCACTTTCCCAGTAGGGCATGGTGTTGTAGTGGCTGAAAAGCCTCAGTCCACCAGTACAGGGACTGTGCCACCCCTCCCTGACTTATAATGAACCTTTTTTTTTTTTTTTAAAGCAGTGACTCATGCAGAAAAGTCTCCAGGGGGACCAGGATGAGTTGAGTGACATCTCAGAGGAGTGAAATAGTCCCAGCTGGTGATGGCTGGAGCAAAAAAAAGGGATATTTTTCATTGGGAATTTGCACAGTTTTTCTGTGAAATGCATTTATGCTCTCAATAAGTTCCCTTGAGGTCGGTCTGTGAGAGGGAATCACAGCATTAGCAGCGCTGTTCATATCACAGCATAACAAAACGATGGTAAATATCCCCCAAAAATGGCGGCCATACGAGTTCAAAGTGTCACAGAGTGAGCAGACAGAACCCAGCGGATGAATGGCACTGAAAAGTTAGTCTATAACACCTAAAATACACTGATTCTAAATGCGATAGAGAAATAAGATTGTTTTTTTTTAATTATCTCTGCAAAACAAAATTTGTAGTATACAATACCCCCCCTTTGTGATGTAATGATCACAGTAGATGGATGCGGTCCAGTTGGAAGCAGCCCTGCTGGCCCGCGTTCAAACTTTGTGCAACATCTCCTCGTTGATAGCACTTAATTAACATCTTGCCGTCATTCTGGAGGTAATGAGGATTTAATAGTGCGTTTCCTTTTCCTGGAATCACAGTGATCAAACGGGCAATCTGTGCGTGTTCACGTGGACCGTTCTTGATACTGCGTTGCAACACAAAGTTGTACTCGATTAGTTTCTCAGAAAGGAGATGGGCACACTGATGCACATCCTGCTCTGCTCAAAGTAGTTCTTGTCAAAAGCCTGTCGGATTCCATTTAATGTGGATGGGAGCATCCAGCATGTTCCAGACGCCATGGCAGAAAAAAGCCTCCCACTCTTAAAAAGAATTGTGGGCTCACGTTTGAAAGGATTATTTTTAGGATATTTTAAAAACTTTGATTCCAATTCTGCAAATGGTTGCAATCTCACATTTGGTTTATTTTTGTTTCCAACAGAGAGGGCAGTGAAGAAATTATACTTTGTGCTAAGTTACGAAAACAGAACACATTCTGTCAGTAATATTCAAATACACCTGTTGGAAAAGTCTGTCTTTGTCATGTTAGCATGACAAACAGCATAAGTTAATCAGTGATAGGCCTCCATTTAAAATTAAGAGCAATGTTCTGTATGTTGAAATGCTGTGTGGATTTGAAAGTGACTGTTTTAGAGGATGTTTGTGGTGATTAACACCAAGATAAAATGAAGATAGCACGTACGAGCTGCATAATGATGTGATTCTTCACTTGCTGCTCATACAATCAAGCCCTTCTTCTTTCTCATTGTTCTTTAAATTTAGATAGTAATGATTATGCAGGTCGCAGCATGTTATAATTATAAAAGCAGAATTATTTTCTTAGCAGAACCCTATTTGCTCCGGTGTCTGTTTTCACTCTGGTGGTGTTTTTGTCATGTCTTATCTGTCCGCTTTGGTTTTCCTCATGTGCTGGAACAAATTCAAACAGTGGGGAGTCAAACTCTTTTCCACGTTCTTTCCCGGAGACATCTCTGTTGGACTGCAGAAGATCTTATGTAACGGGGCCTGCAGTGTCTGTCAGTCTGCCAACTTCTACCTGAAGTAGCCCCATTCAGCAGTGAGCTGTGGTACCTCCCAACAAGGCAAAAAATAGCTAAACGGGATGCCTTTAACAGTTTACACACGGATCCCGCCAGAGAGGAAAAAGGCCGGCATGCCGGGCAGTTAGGGGGCTATATCCACATCTCACATTGACAATAACTCTGAGAGGATTATCTCAGAGGTGTGTCTTCTCACTTGATTACAAGCACAACTGATCTGCCTGTGACTAAACCACAGGAACTACATCCTTAAATCCTACATCCACATAATTAAAACAGCCTCACTAAGACGAGAGGTTGTAATGGATTCCGCAAACTTGAGCGATGACGTTAACAGAGAGAAGGATTCATGGGACGCGTGATGTGAAATGCCCAGCAGCAGCAACAGGACTTTTTCATTGGAACTCCTTACTTCCTCTTTTGAACTTCCCTTGCATAATGCACGGCAGGGGGGGTTCGAACAGAGAAGCGCCGCCTCACCAAAATGCCACCAGTTTAGTTTTCAGTCACAGGTTGTGAAAACATATGACCATTGATAGCTCTCAGAGAGTTAAGTCAAGTTATAGGAGTCCTTCCGCTCCCTGTTAAGCATGAAAACTGTATTTTACCATTGCCGCTCATGTGACTGCATTCAGTACAAGATGATTCTTTTGACTGTGAGCCTGTTAGTTCATTATGCATGGAAAAAAAGAGAACAGCCCCTGCTCAGTTTTCTGCACAGCTCCATGTGATAGCAGCACACAAGAACAGTCTGCCTGCTTTTCTTACAGTGTCAAGACACATTTTCTGTCTGACTGCATTCAGTCATGCCATATAGCACATGACCTCGACAAAAAAAAAGAAGAAAATAACCAAGCTGTTGGCTAAAGACTGACTAATGGTATAGAAAAGTAAGCAATGAGTAGGGTAGTAGGAGTGAACCAAAAAAAAAGGAGCGCTTGTGAATTTGCTGTGATCACATCCAGTCGTGTGTCCACATCTCTGGAAATGTCCTGACCCCGGTAGAAAGTGTAGACCACAATCAGGTGATTTGACATTCTTCTCGGTCATTAGTCCTAATGCACTCAGCTCCGTGCGGGACACTGCGGTGGCTGTCCGCTCCTCTCAGCCGAATGGAAAGAGAAAAAGGGCTTTTTATAATCCAGATTTAGGCAGCCGCTGCGTTTTTAACCTTGCGCAGTGCTTGTAATGCTGGCATCGAAGCTTCTTACCTACCAGCGTCCATTTTCTATAATGAGCGCAATCAGCTGAATTATGTTCATTATCTTGAGTTCAGATTTTCTCACGTGACTGTTGAGTTTGTCCTCTTTTATTTTCGATACCATTTTGTTTTTAAAAGTAATGATTGCTTGAACGTCTGCTTCTCTAGGTTTTTCTAGACTTCTTACACATGCTCTGCAGACATTTCTTGGGCAACTTTATGTATGTTACCGGTATTGCTTCAAAGCCTTTCTGTTATCTTAACGGAAGTGTAATTTGCCTCTAAATTAAAAGGAACAGGTTACATATTTGTCAGCCTTCCGTGTCAGCTTGACCATGCCTTTCTTTTTTTCTTCTGTTGCACCACTAAACAAACACATTTAGGTGTTATGCTTGTACATTTTAAATGTAATTAAGGCCTCCTCTAGACAGCCACCGGCGTTTTAGTTGCCTCATTATGATACCCAACAATAAGAGTCTTAAAACTTTGCTGATGGTGACGTTAAAGCAGCTGTTACCATTGTTTTTTTATATTAAGAGAAATGGCAGGGCATAATGATGTCATGTTCAAATACCTGTAGCTTCAGAATCAGATAGTTCCCTTTGAATCTGCTGGAAGATTGAATTTTGAACTCAGATTTGTCAAGAAGCCAGGACCAGAACTTCTCTTGAGCACAAATGTGCTTCATGTTTGCTGGCTCTGTAATTATGGAACTGTTTGCTAATGGGTTTGAACAACTTAATGATTCCATGTCTGTGTCGTATTTGAAGCTTGTTCCAAAAAAATCAATGATCAGACTTACTTTATGACTGGTGTGAATAGCTGTGCAGTGACACAAGCATCAACTTAACAAGTCGGTTGTGTGCAGAGTCTGCTTACTAATTCTCAGTGAAGATAAGAGCTGTTTAACTTCCTTAAAAGTGAACTCTGCTGCAATGCGCTCACAATGTTCGACCTGATCTCTGGAACTCGCGGATGCTGAAATTCTTGTGTGGTCAAACTAAATGTCTGATGAAATCATCTGAGCGTAAACATTTCAAACACGCTCTACACTGCACTATACCGGTAGTCTCAGCCAATGCTGTTGCAACACACACCAGGACAGACGATGCTGCTGCTTGAGTATGATACAGTGCATTACTCTAAAGCTATTATCCTCCACAGTCATAATAAAAACACTTAATCCCTCCTGCAACTTCCCCCTGGGACATGACTGCATCCTGCCCTACTTTTTCTACCTCACCCTTTGCTTCTCATTCCATTTTTCTGGCCTCTATTGTGTTTTCATGCGGTTAGAGCGCCCAGAGTAAACATTATAAGTCATCAGACTGCAGACTGGCTCACCTTTCCTCCCCCCTGTCTGTTTCTGTCAGGGTGATCAATGCGGGGAAGAGCATGCTGAACGAGGACCAGGCCTCCTGTGAGAAACTGTTTGTGAGGAGGCCAAGTGGTAAACACAGGAACTCCACTCTGCTCGAGGACAACGGGGTAAGCCAAGAGCAAAAAATAAAAAAATAAATGAAAAAAACACACACAGGGAATGAGGGATGAAATGTCCGGTGAGAGGCTTGCAGTAAGTAATCACTAATAATGTTTTTCAGTCTGACGTTAGCGCACTTATTGCTCTAAACATGTCTGAGGGGAATTTCACTGAGAGGTATTAAGATCATTATTTATCCCAAAGTGCATCCCTGCAATTGAACTCCGTCACGCTATCTGTGCATGCAATATAGCGAGGTAGCTGACACATGGGATGTGAATATCTAGAGATAAAAAGATTCTCCTTCAGTTGTTCGGCTTAAAGTGGATTCTTTTTATGTGCCGGAGAAATACTTAAAAGAGAAATACTTAAGGAACAAAACATGTTCAGGGAAAGTAGAAGGTTGGAAAAAAAAGTCATTTTTCAGGATATTTTCATTACATTTTTGTAATGAAAAATATTAAATCAAGTTATCTTTAAGGGTATATTGCAGTCTTTACTCGATAAAAAGAAGATACAATATTCTAGGTGCCGTACTTAAAATTCAATTTACTGTATTCCGAATATTAAACCTTTGCTGCCAAATTACAGTAAAGGATTCAGATTCAGCTGAACCATTATTGTGTTTCCTCAATTTCTGTTAACTCTGAGGGCACATTATAACAGGAGTTATTGTGTACCTGCTTTACATTTAATTTAGCTAAGGACCCAGAAAGCTAACTTTACAACAGACATATTTGCATGCTGTTCCCCGAAAGCCACACTTTGTCTAGCAACACATCACATGGAAAGTCAGTCTTATAAGACAGGCTAAATGTGTTCAAAACGGGAATAAAAAAATGTGATTATAGTCCTTATGCAACTCTATATTTGTCTCACAAATTCCTGATTTTCATCACCTTTCCTTTTATTTGATTTGTCATTTGTTATAGTCGTTGTACACTTTTAACTAATGACGACGTTACTTTTTCTTGGCTCTACGCAACATTTAAAATATTTCGGATGATTGTTTTTGAGTCTCAACACAAATCTGAATATTTTTACTCCTTCCTCTGTGCTTTCATCAGCACTCATTTTACAACAACAGGCTGCAGTGGGTGAAAACTGTTGTTCCTGTCCAGCTCAGAAATGCAGACGCTTACAGTTAGGGAGTGTTTGGGAACATACAGATTGTGTTTTGCTCTCCGGTGTGCACCTTTTTGCTGAATCTGCTTCTACGCCCTGATGGAAGCGGTAACATTGAAATCCAATCCATCTCGAAAGACCAACCCCATCAAAAAGCAGTTTTTAGGGAAGGAAATGAAAGTTGATATTATTGTCAAACAGTTCTCAGTGATATTCAACGCTGTGTTTGCAACTTCTCTTATCCCAGATGTCAATAAATTTCCTTTTATGGGATTAGTTTGTATGAAAATGCATATATTAATCGCAGACTGGTTCATCGTAGTGACTGTGGTCCTTATCCTGTTTTCCTGCCTGTGTATCCATTTGGGTCTAACGCATCCTGATCGACTGGGCACACACACACGTTCACACCCTCCATTTAGTGAAAATGAATGCCATCATCCTTCGTTGCGCCCTTCCCCCATCTGGAGTGTAGTGTCTGTGGCTTGACCAGATGTTTGAGGCCTGTTCAGCCATTAGTCATCCAGGATAATTCGGCTCGTAAATATCCCTAAAAGACAAAAGTAGGAACGCCTCTCCATCGATCAAATGAAAGCAGTAAAGAAAAAGGCTTCTCCATTAGATCACACTCAGATATCACCTAGCAGCATGGGTAAACACAGTTTTTTTGTTCTTTTTATGCTCTATTGTAGAATTTGAAAGCTGTGGCATCTCTTTATAAATGATTTCCAAGTCAAACTAATACATACTAAAGCTGTTGAAAGCAAACTCCCCAAAAATGATGATTCAGATTAATTGTTGCTCTTGTTTTTTTCACTTTTTGGCATTTACCAGATTATCTAATGCATTTCATATACTCAATTTCCATGGCAGGATGGCACAGGAATCCCCATCTACTTCTGGGGGGTGTTCGATGGCCATGCAGGTTCCGGCGCGGCCATCATGGCCTCCAAGCTAATGCACCGCCTCATCAGAGACCGGCTCGGGGAGATCTGCCACCTCCTCGAGAACCCCAGCAGCACACCTCCCATCTGCTTAGCCAAGAACGGCAGCCCGTACCAGGCGGATGCGAAGAAGGGAGGCCAACAGGAACCGGAAGACCCCGACGCAGTCTGCGACGCCTCTGTGCGTTTTCACATGGAGAAGATCGTTAGTCTGGAGAGCCTGGTGATGGGAGTCATAGAGACCGCCTTCAAACAGATGGTGAGCAGAAGAGAGTGTTTCAACCTGAACCGGGCATTCCGATTTCATTTTTGTCTTTAACACCCACATTTCCTTTGAGGTCTCAGCAGGATAACACAGACTGAACTTTTTTGTGTTTCTGTTTTAGATATTGTTTTATGCGTGTGACTTGGCCGATCACTCACCACTCGATGGATATTAAGATGTAATGTAGATGTTTGTTGAGTTTAAGGGATTAGGTCAGCTTCTTTTGTCGAAGCTTAGACTGATTACAGGCTTTACAAATCTGACTTTTAGTAGCATGTCATTACAAATTTAGGATCAGGTGCCATAAAAACTTTGCCTTTCTGTAGTTTCATCGTTCATCAAGTTTGACATTGGTACTTATCATTAGAACATATTAACGTCTGCAGACAAAGGTGAACATAATGTTCTCAACTAGAGAGAGAAACAGAGTTCATTTTTTCATTACTTTGGTTATATTTCTAACTCTTTACTCATTTAGTTATAATTCAGGGATCAGATCAGGATATTTGTGACCAGATATCTCGGGAAATATATCCTTTAGTCTCATGTGTTACTTTGTGTTTTATGTAAATTGACAAATATTTAAATATATCAACAAATAATACAGAACACGTAGATATGTTGAACCTGGTTGCCTTTGGACCTGCTAAACTATGTTTTTGATGCATCTTTTATAAATTTAAATCCTTAATGAGTTGCTAATGCATTTTTTGCTGTCTGATGTTCGTGATACTGCGAACAAGCATCCCACCGTTTGGCCTCAGACCTTTCCATCTCTATACTTATTAGAACTGCTTCAGTATTGTATGAAGAAAAATACTGAGCTGTTAGTTGATTTGTTTTCCCCTCCTATTTCAGGATGACCTTATTGAAAAGGAGAAAGCTTCGTATGCCATTTCTGGTGGCTGCTGTGCCTTAACCGCCATTCATTTAATGGGAAAACTCTACGTAGCCAATGCTGGGGATAGCAGGTGAGAAGAATGTTATTTGTTTCCATAATTTCACCTTCTTCTTAGGCTTCAATAAATACATTGAATATTTTTCTTACATATCTCTGGCAAACTGGCCTTGTTATGTCATCCTGGTCCTCATTCTCCCTTTTGTTTGTCTCTGCAGGGCCATAATCATACGAAATAATGAAGTCATTCCCATGACTAATGAATTCACACCGGAGTCTGAGAGACAGCGGCTGCAGTATCTGGTATGCTCTCTCTCTCTCACAAACTATACATGATTAAGAAGTTTCAGGTTTAGCAGCATTCACATGAATTTACAGAATATTTTCCTGTGAGTTTAGAAACCTGTAGAGTTAAGAGGGTAAAGATGAGAAATCACACGTTAACTCCTGTTTCGCACTCGAATAAACGGATGTTCACGGTTGCCTGTTTTAGCAGCTGTGTGTAGTTCTGAGTCATAGCGTGTGTGGGTGGCGTTTGCTGCTAAATGCGTTTGCTGCTTATGTGCAATGAGAGCCTGCTGTCACACTCGCAATCCTATTGCCTGTTTTAGATAAAACATTGAGTCGTGACCAGCCAGTCTTTTTCTTATTCCAGTTTGATGTAAACTATCCGATTTTCTGTGAAATTTCCAGGGCTTCCTGAGGCCAGAACTCTTGGGTAATGAGTTCACTCACATTGAGTTCCCTCGCAGGATCCAGCACAGCGAGCTGGGGAAAAAGATGCTCTACAGAGACCACACCATGACTGGCTGGTAAACTTTGTTAATCAAATTTCTGACAGATAATCAGATTTGCTTTGAACTCGGAATCTCACCAGTGTTCAAAAAAGTTCCTGGAATACTTTTTTAGAGATAACAACTAAGCATTGTAAGCATTAGGAATTCAGTCAAAGGGTTAGTTCTTCTTTTTTGCCCAATGGCAAAATCAAAATCCTGTTATAATGACACACAATAGTCAGAAGCAGCAACCACTTTGTTTTTTTTTGTGATCAAATTTGTTTAAGATTCTTTTTGCTTTGGGAAAAAAAGACAGTTATGACCTCATGTTGATTTTCTAATCAATTAATTGATTAAATGTGTCACCTGTACTTGAACTATTCTGTGGACATTCAATTTCAATTCTGTTTTGTTGCTTCAGGGCTTACAAAACAATCATCGAGGATGATCTGAAATTCCCCCTCATATATGGAGAGGGCAAGAAGGTGAGAAAAAAAATCATTTTAAGTAAATGAATGTAAGCTTTTTTTAATTAAAGTAGGCTATACAAGGGTGATGTAATGATAATGTAATTATGTATCCGCACGAAAAAATGTAAGATGTTACAATCTGCGTTGGAAGATTATTCTGATAATCTCAGTTTAATTTCTGGAGAGTTTTCATAATGCCAGAAATTAGACCTTTTTTATTATTCCCAGAGAGAACACAATCTCCTATTAATAATCCGGAATAAGTGGATTTTCTAGGAATTTAATCGTATCCTGGAACCGGAATTCAGGATTCGTTCATGCGTTCGTTCTGACTGTGTGTTTGTGTATTGGTGTATGCAGGCTCGTGTCATGGCAACAATCGGAGTGACCCGCGGGTTGGGAGATCATGACCTGAAGGTCTACAACTCCAACATCTACATCAAGCCCTTCCTTTCATGTGTCCCTGAGGTGAGTGTGAGGAGGCAGAACTGCCTCAAAGAACAGATTCCTTGCCATTTTGAGCTTCTTCTCCATCTTCTTTTGAATCAAACAGTGTTATTAATCTTAATATTATTCAACATGGCCTGAAAATTCTCTCCAGACCTTTATTTTTTTATATGTGAAAAATATGTGAAAAATATTTATTAAATGA
Organism: Menidia menidia; assembly: GCA_907169785.1. NCBI lineage: Eukaryota > Metazoa > Chordata > Actinopteri > Atheriniformes > Atherinopsidae > Menidia > Menidia menidia. The sequence goes on from CAJRST010033334.1 coordinate 6,372,552, forward strand.
AGTATGTGACAGGATGTGCAGTTCGGAGTCCTTCATTGGCTTTAAGGCTGATGGAGTCTTGTACACCAGACTGTGTGCTCCGGGTTTAGTATCTTGTTTTAGTGGAAACCATATTAGACGTATTACAGGAATCTTATTTAACATCTGTAATCTGTTTTTTTTTGTAGTTAGTTAGTTGTAAGATACCATCAGACGTGGCTGGCCTGGTTTTCATAATAAAGAAGACCATGCTGAGGGAGAGTGACTTCTTTCTCTCCTAGTTGTGCCTCATAGAATTGTTCCATTTGTTATATATTCAGTCTTCAGTAATATTTTGATGGGTGCTAGGCGTGAATATGACATCCTGAAAGATGGTATGTTATATAAATATAGGCATTAGGAGGAGAGCGTATCAAAGAGAGGAGCTTCTCTTAGGAGCTATAATTGATACTGCTCTGTGTGTCCTCTATAGAAATGACGAGACATACACACACAAATTAAGAGTAAATGTATTAATTCAGCCACAGAATAAATGCCCACCTTGCAATTAGCAGTTAGGTCACATGTTTTTTGCTGAAATAGGTGTAAAATTATACTCTAAAGCAATCTTGTTTCATTAAAAACTGTCACCTCGTCTCCCCTCTCCTCCTGTGTGTTCACAACTTCTCCATTTGTACCTCTACCTGGAGGAACCGAGACATGAGAAGAGCAGTCAAGTTGGAGAATTGAGCCCGTATGATTTGGGAAATGGGAAAATAGAAGGGAGGCCAGTCTCTCACCATAAAGTCAGTCTGCACTGATTGGTCAGCCCCTATCACCTGACCAATGACCTTTCAACTATCCCCTAATTGCTACATCAGCCCTGTAAAAGTACATCTCAAAGACTGCATTAAGAATGTCAATGTTTTTTGTCATTGCTGAGCCAAAAACTGACACATGGGAGATGAAATACATTTTACAAACAAAGATTTGTTTACAAATTTGATGCAACAGGAATATTTTCTAAGGACAAATCCACCAGTAAAGTCCACCAAACTCAGCTCTTTGTTGTGGAGTGTATTGTTCGTGCTATGTTTGCATACTGACCATTTGTGACTCATTCACTTTTCAGTTATTTTTAACTTTAATTTTTCTATTTTTCAGCATATTGAGCTTTACTACAACAACAACTAACTTAAATAGACCTCGTTCTGCTTGCTCTCATTTACTGCTCAAATAGCTCTCAGCTCAACCTTAAAACCATCTGCCCTCTGTTTCTTGTGTTTGTAATTTGCCTAATTGTATCATGCTTGTTCAAATTCACTGAGAGGACGCGACTCCACTTTAATCCTAAAAATACCATTTAGAATTAGTAGTTTTGTTATGTTCAGTGCACTGCTCGCACACTTTTTGTTAATCCTCGTAAGAGAAAAAGCACAAATGTTTTCTGCCAGCTTTCTTGTCAATGCTTTATAAATGTAAAAGCTACAAAATCTGTTTGTCCCACACAGGTGAAGGTCTATAACATGGACGAACACAAACACGGTCCTGACGATGTTTTAGTCATGGGCACAGATGGCCTGTGGGACGTCACCACAGACAAGGAAGTGGCGGATGCCGTGTCAGCATTCTTAACATGCTGTGACCCGTCTGATCCAATGAGGTACAGTCATCTAACAATCCATTATTTCAGGTCCGCATTGTCGGGGTATTGTCCGTCATTCACAGTCGCGTTCAGGAAAAGCCACAAAATGACTCATCAAAAACATGACAAACATATGGCTTTTGTTGGTATTCTGTGTGGTTGGATTCTCATTGCTGCGTGGTCACCTTTCCTGAGTCCTCATTCATTTCTGCTGCCGCCTTTTTCTCTATCCAATTTTATCTTTGATTTTTTTTTTCATTAGGGTAAAGGAACAGAACAGAGGAAAATGCAATAGCAGATCCTATTTTGACTATTCAAGCAGACTCTGTCCGAGTTATCCTTAGTGGTGTTTTATCAAAATTTGTCCACTAGGTGGTAACAAATGAGTACTAAAACTGCAAAATTCTGTTTTGTCATGGCTGGGAAAAGCTATGTTATTACATGTAACGACTGAATAACATTGTATTATAACAAAATATAAAGATATATGAGCTTTAAGACACATAGCACTTTTTTTTTACAGCTCAGAGCTGTAGAACTTTATTTCTACAGCTCACAGTGCCTATTAAGGTCTGAGAGGTTCTATTTGATCTGAATTTAGAACATTGAGAGCAATATAATAACCAATTTAACAATCTACAATTATTAAAACAATGTGTTTAAATAGACATTTCCAGCTCACTTGAGGTATATCATGGTGAAGTCTGGGCTTTATGTTCACGGCTAATTTTACATTGGAAAATAATGAGAAAAAGACTTTTTATTTTGGAACCAAACACATCCCAAACACATAAACATAAACACACATAAACATCCCTTTTAAGTTTCGGACAGAATAATGCTACATTTTTTGCTTTTATTTTAACGCAGGATGAGTATTTTTTTTGTCAGATATATTAAATGTGACCGTGTCTGTTGGTATTGTGTTGTCCTTAAATATGGAATGCGTTTCATGAGTGGATGGACTGTTTATGCTCTCTGTGGGCGTTCAGGTACACTCTGGCAGCACAGGACCTGCTCATGAGGTCACGAGGTGTGCTGAAGGAGCGCGGCTGGCGGCTACCCAACGAGAAGCTGGGCTCTGGAGACGACATCACCGTCTTTGTCGTCCCACTGGCAGGACACGAGTCAGAGACTTGACCAGTCTAAATTGTAGCTGCCGATGTGTCGGGGCCGACTCTTCAGGATCCTTCCCACGGCCCCTCCGAGCAACCTGAACCCTGGACAGATGTGGTGGTGGGAGAGGAAAACATCTTAGTCGTAGAGAAGACACTGGTCTGAGCAGCACCTTCATCAACTCTCTTAAATCAGACCCAGTTTCTTCACTTCAGCTTAACTTGGAATTAGTCTCCCATTTTTCATTGATCCGTTCTAATCATCCAACAATAAAATGCTCGTTGACTTCTTCAGAGGTGATAAAAAACCTTTCTTCCTGAACCCTCTGTTTGTGAAAAATTGCAAGGTATCCTTTTAGTATATTTCTCTCTCGTTCAGGTCCAAGACTGGCTGTTTTCTCAACTTTTGAAATGCTTATTGATTTTAATATCATGCCCAAATCCTTCCGTCCCTTTTGTCAAAAAAAAGAAAAAAAAGGATTCATTTAAAAAAAAAAAAAAACTTCAGGCAAATACAGTAAAGGGGGTTGTGGTTAGGAATGTTAGGAAACCAAAGAGATGCTGAGCAGGAGGATCGAAATCAAATCAGTTACAATAAAACACAAAGTTACAATAAAATGATTGGGTATTATCTCTGTACATCAGAGGAGCATGGCCCAAACAGAGGCAGTTCAGTCTGTGTTGCAGTATCTCCTTTTGAATAATGAATGAAAGACTCCACCTGATGCACTTGAAGAATGTTGCACATGCTCTACGGTAGCCTTTTGATTTGCATTATCTTTTAATTGAATGTGCTCATACTGTAAATGACTTGTTTCTCATTAGATTCAAGAGACGAGAGGGCTTGACAAAACGTCGGCAAAGAAAATAAAAAGAAGCAGTACGTTTTCTTTGACGAACCCTCAGAGGAGAAGTTCATTTGTTCTCCATAAAAGTCTCCGTATAGTAAGATGTGAAAAGCTTCACACATATGCCTTATTGAAACATGAAAGGGACTCAAGAGTTTCTCTCTTCCAATGCACTAAATCTGATTCTAGTTAGAGGCAAAAAACATTGTACGCCCTTAAATGTACCTCATACCTCTTTTGTACCATTTTTTTTTTGTTATAACATGTTGTTCTTTAGATTATCCATATATTTTTAATGATCACTTTGGTTGACAGATGTTTATTTTTATGTTTCTATCCATAAAAGTCGGTGAGTCCCAGAATCTGAGCTACCAGATGTGTGGTGGAAGGATGATGTGTACCAGTTTAGAAAAATAAAACAGCTTTTTCCCACTTGTTTTGATGGTCTTTATTCCTTCTTTGAGTCAAACCCCTCAATTTGTCCTAAGATATTGAACCTTTAGTGCACGTAGAAACAACTGAGTCAGAGCTGTTAAAGGCAGCATTCATGCTGTTTGCATGCGAGGAATAAGGAAATTCGTGGTTTGCAATCTCTTAGCGTCGTCAATAAAAACTTCCAATTTCCAAAAAATTTCTCTCTGCACTTCTTGGCATCGTGTTCATAAGGACCAAAGTAGTTTTCTTCTTTCAAGTTAACATTTGAAAACAAGAGAAATGTATTTTTAGATGAATATTAGAATATTTCTTTGACATTTTTCTCTGTTCAGTCTATATTAAAATGGGATATTGTTGTTTCTTTCTTTGTGCATTCTTGTTCCCTCCTTCCCTGTGTTTTGTCCTGTGTGTGTGTGTGTGTGTGTGTGTGTGAGGCTATCTTGTGTATCATCAGGGTTTGGCTCTTTTTACCTCACTTGCACACCTGAGATACATCACTCAACTACCCTTTGCTGTATTCTTTGCGCTCTACTCCTCCCCAGATTGTCAGTTTGTATTCATTGCGCGTCCTCAGACAACATTCGGCTCTGCACAGCCCGCCTGTCCACCTGCTCCAATCCTCTGACACCCGTCTTAAAGGGCTCCTTTGCTATTCCACTTGTCATAGACACAAGCTTTTATAATGACAATTAACCCAGTTCGAGGCTGTTTGTCCACTGGTTTCTTTTTCCATAGTAAGCACACAGACGAATAAAAGCAGTTTCACTGCCTTTGCCAAAACTGAAGTGCTCGTGTCTCAGTCAACCAAATGCACAAAAAAGGACGATGGAGGACTGCACTGAATAAAGACATGAAGATTTCTGGCATTAAACATAAGAGATACCTTTCAAAGCCTCCTCATCAGAGTGAGTGCAAACACACTCCATGCTCATGCCACACAAGCTTTTTTTTTCTGTTCCACTGGTATCTGGAAAATGACCGGACATTGGACATTGCTTCCAATAGTTCCTACAGCATTACCTGCCGTGTATTATATCCAGACTCTGTATTGAATTATTCTTAAATCCTTTTTTTTAGGGTGGCTTTGCAGTGCTGACGACTGCGAGTGACCTTCTCCTCAGCCTTCAACCAAAATGATAAGAGTAAATGTCTTCATTCCTTTTTCTTTCCCAGGCCATTTCCACCACAAGGCAATGAGTGGTTATTTTGGATTTCGGCCCATATAAACGAGCCAATAAATTTGATGAGTACAAGCAGCGAATGGCCAACATTGCTTATTCATATGAGTCAACAGCAATTAGATGCTGGGAAAAATCAAAACCAGCATGGTTCAGCTGACATGGCAGGTCACTGTGGCCCACGGTTCATGGGGTGGTTTGGATTTGTCATCATTATTTGGTTGCTCACCTTTCTTGGGCTCTAAGTGCAGTCGTATCACACAGTGACACATTTCTGACATGTGGCAGGTCGATATGAAGAAGGGACACACCTTTAACGAGTGAACGACGGGGGTTTTATTTGTAAAAAAAAAAAAACACTCCAAAAAACACACGCACACTGCTGTGATCCACACCCATCCCTCCTGTTGCACGAGTGTTCTTGTACTACGGATGATGTCATCTTTGATCGGGGAGGGAGGGGGACCGGACTGACTCCAACAGCGCCTGCAGCCCCTGCATCAAGCTAACAGGCTACAGCCACTGAAATACCGGAAGTGCAGGCTTTATCCTCAAAATAAAACATTCGAACTTCGTCACAAGTCAAATGAAATTTAAAAAATAAATAATAATAATTAAAAAAATAAAATAAAAAATATCTATCCATCTATCTATCTATCTATCTATCTATCTATCTATCTATCTATCTATCTATCTATCTATCTATCTATCTATCTATCTATCTATCTATCTATCTTTATCTATTATCATTTCCAGCTGCCATAAAAAATACAGAAGTTTGAAAAGTTTTTTTGAAAGTTTTTTTTTAAACAAATATAAAAAAAAATAGTCCAAGTTCCTACAGTTTCCCGGTGTTCCACGCGGGCAACGGTTGAAAGAAGCGAACGCGCCTGGGAGTGGCACGCGCGTGTGAAAGGCTCTCCCGGAAGTGGCTCGCCTCCGGCCCAGCTTGGCGTCGCTGCCGTCGGTGGGAGGACCTCCGCTCGCCTCCGCGTCTCCGCGCTCGCTGTGTAAAAAAAAAGAATTAGCGAACACTGCAGCAAGAAGTCTGTGAGAGTGCGTCCGTGTGTGTGTTGGCTGTGTGTGTCACGGGCAAAGGAAAGACGCAAGCGGGGAAAAAAAGCCCCGAGCGGAGGATAAAGATATCTGTAAAGGACCCGGCTGGTGGCAGGTAACTATGCGGCTCTAAATTGACACTAATTCCAGCTTCTTATAGTTTGGGGTGGGGGTGGTGGTGGGGTGAAGAACGAGGTGTTGGCAACCTCCTTTTTTCTTGCTCGGCTTAGAGTTGTGTCGCTGTTCTGTTTTGTAAAGTACACTCAGTGGTCAGCTGGCCGTGTTTAAGTTCAACTGTTGATATTTATTTTTGCGTCGTTGGCCGTTAGGAAGTGACGGCGGCGGTGTGGACAGTCTGTCCAAGTGCGGCGACCTCAATAACGCACTCCTCGTGGCAAATGTCCAAATCCCCTAATGAGCCATTTCTTGTCCTGGGAACATTTAATTGACTTCTTAAGGCTTTCATTTCAAGCTGGTGGAGTCTTTTTCCCCCCCCTCAACCTCCCCCCTCTAACGCATCAAAATCATTTTAAAATGACACCTACAGGTTCCATGTAGAGATAATTCAATTAATCGAACTGCTTCTTAATGTCTCTTAAAGATAAGTGTTTGTTTTAAATCGTTTACTCTTTGTCGAATCTTTGTCATGAAACCAAATCCGGTTATTCTCTTGGTCAGATAGACGTCCTTTCCTTTAAAGCTGTTAGAAATGTTCTATCTCCATTTAATTTTCACTGAGACATAAAAGGCTTGAAGCTGGAACTGTAGAGTCCTTTAAGGACAGATCAGTTTTACTAAAAACTGATCAAACATCCCAGGAGGTCAGTAGTTGTCTCTATCACTCATTGGTGGTGTGTGTGTGTGTCCCATTACAGTTCGACATGAAAAGATGTTTGTGATTTTATGAGCAAGGAAACTTAATGTTTGACTTTTTTTTGTGGAATGAGACCCACCTGATCGTTAAATGCCCATTTGTTTAAGAGTTTTTCCACTCTTTATTCGGTGGACCCATGCCTCTTTTCATACTCTGTGAAGTGACATTATGGAACAGCTCAGAGCTACGAAAAATAAATAAATAAAACGCCTTTTATTATCCATGCTGGGGCCAAACTTGCATTTGGATGTTTATACGTCGATTGACTTGTTTCTTGTTCGCTTACAGTCAGGGGAACAACAAAGGACCATTACTTTATTTTCTAAAACCACAGGCCAAACAATCGATGACCAACCAGAGAAAAAGAAACGCGCTGGAGCTTATCCGATAGTGAAAATGCTCTGTAATTGGACTAGCTGATACTCGGATGTCTGGGGGCCACAAAAACCTGGCAGGATCCTCTTAACTAGCTTCTCCCGGAGCCACGCGGTGTGTCCTCTGCCTTGGTGCCTGGTCATCCTGCCCCGGATACCACTGGCCGACTTAACGCCCTTGTCCTGTCCTACTTCCTTTCAGCAGGCACCGGCAGGAGTGTGTCTTCCTCAAATGTTATTTTTAAAAATCACGGCTTCTGCGAAGCGGCCTTGAAGCTGAGCTGAGCATCTGAAAGGGGTCTCGCTCATTGTCGGCTTCAAGGGGAAACAAGGTGGCCTTTTTTGGAAAAACACGCTTGCTTACTTGCTAGTCAGAGGGGAAGAATAGAAGGAAGCCCGTCCGGTAATTATGACTGCATGCAAACAGTTGGTACAGTTCCAGCAACCCGCCTGCCAACACCCGTGAGCTCAATGCGTTTGTTTAAACTATATATATATAAATCAAACATTAAGAGTGACGTATGCGGCCATTTCCCTGAGGCTCCTAACTGTTCCTTTCCCTTTAATATTCTGTTCTGCGCCCTGGTGAAAGTACAGACTTTATTTGATTCCCGGAGGTGGCTGTTGACACGTTTGATCATTTCCGTGAGTGCAGCAGTAATGATGACTCAGTGACGTGTTGGTAACAAACCGACCCCATTTCTCGCCGTGTGCTCTCGCCCTTGTGTAACACACACCTCTGCTCTACTGTCCTCCAATTTTTTTGGGGCACAAGAGCAGAAAAAGCCAGGCAACTCCTCTTCTTCTGATCCAGAAATATGTGGTCGGAGTTGAGGATGAGGTTCCTCTGCGAGATAAGTTCTATTGTCAGCAGATGTATGAGCCCTAAAGCGATGGGCCGTCTGGTGCCGCCTATCAGATTTGTGTTTGATAAGATTCTTCTGGGCTCGGGTGAAGGAGGCATCTTTCATTCCCAGTCTTTGTAAGTTTCTAAACTTTGGCCTTTGTCTCAGTCTGACTAGCTGAGGTGTGGTTAGTTTTTTATTGTCTTTAAAATCTGAACGATTCTCCCTTTTACAAAAACAATAATAGACCTTTAGCATGTGGAAAATCTCAAGTTGGCTAATTGCAGTAACACAACTGCTGGAAGATATTCCTCTAAAACTGTCTCTCTTGTATATTTAGAGTCCATTTGACTTCCAGCTATTTCTATGCCGGTTATAATACTTTCACACAACGTAACTTGAGAAAAACCCTTTAAACTCTGAGCCTTTTGTTGATGGTGTGGTATGTCAAAGACAGAGGCAGAGTCCTGAAAAGCCTGTTGGTCCAACCAAAAGGTCCTGCTTGAACTCATTTCCTGTCACATGTTTGCAGGAAAGCAGAACAACAAAGTCAGCATCTCAGGAACAACAGGCCTGGTATTAGCTGGATGTTTGTCTTCGCTTAACATTGTTGTTGACATTAAACTCGCATGAGGACTGAAAGGCAGCTCACCTCATCAGTCGGGGTCACGCTCTGCTCTTTGCTAACTCTGCTCAGCTTGTTGCATAACTCCTGGTGGCCCCTAAGCCTCAGGAAACCTCCTTAGAAAAGCGGAGAGAGATTTGGTGCGTTCATTAACTCGGGACATGGGTGAATGGTGGTAGGAAGTAATGGTGCTCTGCTTTTCTTTCCATTCCAATGTAACATTTTGATCCCTGAGAACTCTCACATTTGAATATTTTATGTTTTGCTCTTTCTCATTTATATATATTTATATCTGTGTGTGATGTGCGTGTGTCTGTGTGTGTGTGTGGAGGTGGCCTGAATTTATTATCTTGCATCCCCTTGAGCTTTTTGTGACTTCCAGTAAACCATTCATTAGCTGCTCTTCCAGTGTGTCCTGTTTTGGGCAAAGAGGCTGCTGCCATCAGTGACACATTTCCTTTTAACCCTATAATGCCACATGTATCATATTTGATACACATGCTTTCTGAAATATTTTGCGCTCGAGACCTTTTGCTTCATTTGATAGTAAAAACTTTGTTCAAAACCCTGTTGCACACAGTCAGATTTACAGTGGGCAAAGGACTACATGACAATCATTTCAACTATTTGACTATATTTTGAAAATGTTTTTTTTTAAATATTTTGTCATAGGACCAAATACAGACTTCAACCCCCCCCAAAAATCTATTTTTTTACTTGAATCAGGCTTTAGGAGGTAACAGTGTTCAGTTGTGAGAAAAAATAAAGGGATGCTTTAGATGGGAGATTTCAAAATCTTCATGGATGAGCACAATCTAAAGAGACTAGAAGCAACTGTTTAAGCCATTAATGACCTTTCAATAACATTAGGAATGAAGAATTTGACCATAAATGTTCCTTTACAGAAATGTATTAGTTTTGGACCTGTATTTGAGTTCTCTGCCTCTTGACTTGGTCACATGCCAGAATGTTCTTGTTTTTTCACCTGTAGACCTGCTTTTCAGCCACTCAATGTCTGTAATGGCTTTATGAACAGGTTTTAGCACATCTCCCACCAGATAAACTTTCAGTGAGAATGACAGTTAAATGAAAATGCCCGCACCCTGAACTGAGTTGTGTTTTCTTAGAATCATCAAAGTGCAGCCAGGCGAAACTGGATGGATGAGTGATGCTCCCTCACTTGTTTTGATAGAATGAAGGAGAGATCAGGCTCCTGTCAACATGTGGAAAACTGGAATGAAATGTTTCCTTATTTATGTTGGGGTTGAGTAGTTATGAACAGATTGGATTTAGACGACCGACTTCAGCCATATTCTCCGGGAATCTTTTCCAGGAATTAAACTCTTATGCGGGTCCATCCTGTCTTTTGTTTTTTGGACTTCATTACAGGAACCAGGAACTAGGGACTATTCCAGTAGCTAAACAGGGTTGTACAGCGTCTCATTTCTGCTTTGCTACTTCATCCATTTCAGCTTAGGGCATTTAACACGGCTCATCAAATCTGTTAACGTTTAAAAGTCTTTTTTTCAGTTGAACCGTTGAAACCTTTTTTAAAGAATTCAAACTCAGTCGTATGCCAACAGAGTCAGTCGATTTTGGAAAGAATTGGGGAAAGGCAGCTTTAACCCTGACTAAACAAGAGTGATACACTTCGTAGGGGATTATGTTATATCATGTTATATCAGGCACAAAAGCATATAATGTATAATAGGCTGATACAGCTTGAGCTCACTTCCTGGTTTAACAGCTTTGAAGCCCTGACTCCACGATCCAGAGAGGTGTTTCACACCTTTGTTAAAATAATGTCCCTGACCTACCAATTCTGTTGGATTTGGTTGAAATAAACCTCAACAACTGTTACTCCTGGCAACTATCTAAACATCCTCTTCAGATTTTGCCATCATTAGGAGCCATTAGCTTGTACCGGCAGTGCATTAGGCGCAGGTGTCCCGATTGTCCTTATGTATGGGGCGTTTTCATGCATAATTTCCCTCTGCCAATATGTCAAGTTGTTCCTATTTAGGCTCCGAGTATCGCTGCCACCAAGGAACAGGTCAGTGAGCAGGTCAAACGGAACAACTGTGTTGTACGTAAGCAGGAGGGAGTGCGTTTCGCTGCCTCTGGCTGCTCTGTGTCTGAGCCCTGCTCATGTCTCTCCAAACAGAGTAGTAGCCAAAAACTCCACCCAGACTCCACAGAACAGGAAGAGCATTGTTTGGTTTCAGCGGGTGAGCCTCGGCAGCCCCTGCTGCCGTCTCCTTCTTTTTGTTTGACTTTCAACCCATCATCTTCAGGGCCTCTGGTTCATTTGGCTGTCTTGGGAAAGTTAAAGCTGCTGTCTACTAATTAAACTTTTAAACCGATAAGGAAAGAAGGAAGTGCTTTGGTTAGTAAAAATGCAGATGAGGTGCTTACTTGTCTTTTGTATTACATGAAGACTAAAAGAGTGACCGATATGTTCAAATGA